>JAODUO010000994.1:207500-252500 GCA_025642075.2 Ridgeia piscesae
CGCACGCACGCACGCACGCACGCACGCACGCACACACGCACGCACCACGCACACACACACCACCCACACACAACACCCACCCACACACATACACACACACACTCACACACACACACACACACACACACACACACACACACACACACACACACACACACACACACCACACACACACACACACACACACATATATATATATATATATATATATATATATTCACACACTACAATACACACATGGTGTGTGTGTGTGTGTGTGTGTGTGTGTGTGTGTGTGTGTGTTGTGTGTGTGTGTGTGTGTTGTGTGATTATATATATATATATATATATATATATATATATATATATATATAATACATACATACATACATACATACATACATACATACATACATACATACATACGCACATACGTACATACATACATACGTACGTACATACATACATACATACATACATACATACATATCTACATACATATCTACATACATACATACATACATACATACATACATACATACATACATACATACATACATACATACATACATACATACATACATACATACATACATACTTACTTACTTACTTACTTACTTACTTACTTACTTACTTACATATAACATATAGCAGGCAACCCCTACATCGCTGACCCCGTTTGTCCTACCCACAGGAGGGCCGTATGCCGTGTTCGCCGGTAGGGACGCCACCATCGGCCTAGCAACTTTCAATATGGCGAAGATGAAAAAAGAAACAAGCGGAGAATCGGTTTTGAGCGAGAAACACCAACGAAACGTCCGGCATTGGGAAAAGTTGTTTGGTGGTAGGTTTATAGCGCGTCAGAGCAACTGCGAACGTCGTCTTGTTGAGAATCGATTACTTGTTTAACTTACAAGCGTACGCCAGGCCAAGCTTAACGTGTGCACGCATGCATACGGCCTATGCATATTGGGAGTGTATTATGACCCCAACGAACGAAGTTAATTATTGTGTATGTACAATGTAGGCCCTGTATCCAATCAATATAGCATAGGGTCTAAAATATGGAAAGTAAAGCCCAGTGTTCCAGAATCAGTTTGATTCAATGCATTCAACGTATTGTATATTTGCGTTGACTAAACTTTGCATGTATTTATGCAATATCCTTGCATTTACAAATGCCTATATGTACAGGCCTATACACGAATCATATATGTGTAATTAAAATAAACATTGTTGTCTTAAACTAAACTTGTTTTAGATATTGTTTAAATGTTAAGATCTATTTTATAGATGCCTTGGTATATATTTTAATGCTTTAAATTATTTATAATTGTCTACTCGTTTTTACTAAACATATAGATCTACATGCATGTAACTGCTTTCAAATTATGATTAACGGTCG
This sequence comes from Ridgeia piscesae, assembly GCA_025642075.2. Taxonomy (NCBI): domain Eukaryota; kingdom Metazoa; phylum Annelida; class Polychaeta; order Sabellida; family Siboglinidae; genus Ridgeia; species Ridgeia piscesae. Next base: position 208,885 of record JAODUO010000994.1, read on the forward strand.
CTTTTAGTTCTGTCAGGTTTGAAGAAAAAAACCTAATTGATGTGTTCTGCTTCTTCCAGAAAAATACAAATTGGTTGGGACGTTAAAGAAACCTCCACCACCGCCGCCTTCGACAAGCGAACCAAAGAAAGCAAAACCGCCCGCGAAGACAGAGGAACCTAAACAATCGCGAACTTCGTCGAAGGTTTTTGAGCCAGCCGAAGAAATTATGAGGAAGAAGAAGTCAAAACTGTGCATTTTACTCTGACACGCGCCATACAGTATTTCGCTTTCTCGTGCGTTCAGAACTGTTACTTCACTCGGTGTGTGCAGTAGATTCACTGCTGTTATTGTTGTGTTGCATTGTTCATTGTGAGATAATATAATAATATGTAAATATTAAATGGCATATGTACGTATTAGGGTATAATGCATAATCATTATTATTAATGACTATGAACTTTACAGAGCAGCCAGGCAATGGCGATTGCATAGGATTGCAGTCTCAAAACACGTTCAACATCTCTTCCACGACCAGGAGTCACGCGTTGCTTCGAGCGGAGTGTCCCTCTTTGTGGATTCATGTTTCTGTTAGGATGCTGGTGAATTTTATAAAATAATTATGGGTTTGCGGTATATTTGGATTCAAAATTAGTAATCCAGTTATCCATGGTGACACCAAAATTGCCGTTCAGGTCAAAAGTGGTAGATTGTGAGACTCCGTAAACAGCGTTTGTCGCTTTGTTTCGCCAAGTTATACTGTGTACATAGTGTTACCGTAGTCGTGTGTTCACATCACTGACGTCATCTGCATTGTGAGTGCATTAACTTGCCCCGAACTAATCTCAGTTCAAATAAATGTGAAGAATGCCTTAGTATACATGACAACATGCACGTTCGTGACTGCAACTGTTTGTATAATTGTGGCTAAAATACAGAACATAAATAATTATCAGATTTAAGTCTTGTCCATGACTTACAGGTATCTATGTCGGCTTTACGTACATTCGACATGTATTGTATCAACACATGGCAATTTCCAATCACTGCTTTCTGTCATCTTTCCGTACTATTTTCCGTCATTTTCCGTACTATTTTCTGTCATCTTTCCCTACTACTTTCTGTCATCTTTCTCTGCTACTTTCTGTCATCTTTCCCTGCTATTTTCTGTCATCGTTCCCTACAATTTCTGTCATCTTTCCATGCTACTTTCTGTCATCTTTCCTTGCTACTTTCTGTCATGTTTCCCTACTATTTTCTGTCATATTACCCGGATTGCGCCATCTTTCCCTGCTACTTACCGTCATCTTTCCCTGCTACTTTCTGCCATCTTTCCCTGCTATTTTCTGTTATCTTACCCTGCTACATGCCGTCATATTTCCTTACCACTTTCTGTCATCTTTCCTTGCTACTTTCTGTCATCTTACCCTGCTACTTTCTGTCATCTTTCCCTACTACTTTCTGTCATCTTTCACAGCTACTTTCTGTCATCTTTCCCTGCTACTTTCTGCTATCTTTCCCTACTATTTTCTGTCATCTTACCCGGATTGCGTCATCTTTCCCTGCTACTTTCTGTCATCTTTCACAGCTACTTTCTGTCATCTTTCCCTGCTACTTTCTGTCATCTTTTCCCTACTACTTTCTGTCACCTTTCCGTGCTATTTTCTGTCATCTTTCCCTGCTACTTTCTGTCATCTTTCCCTGCTACTTTCTGCTATCTTTCCCTACTATTTTCTGTCATCTTACCCGGATTGCGTCATCTTTCCCTGCTACTTTCTGTCATCTTTCACAGCTACTTTCTGTCATCTTTCCCTGCTACTTTCTGTCATCTTCCCCTGCTATTTTCCATCATCTTTCCCTGCTACTTTCTGTCATGTTTCCCTACTAATTTCTGTCGTCTTTCCCTACTACTTTCTGTCATCTTTCTCTGCTAATTTCTGTCATCTTTCCATACTATTTTCTGTCATCTTTCCCTGCTACTTTCTGTCATGTTTCCCTACTAATTTCTGTCATCTTTCCATACTATTTTCTGTAATCTTTCCGTGCTACTTTCTGTCATCTTTCCGTGCTATTTTCTGTCATCTTTCCCTGCTACTTTCTGTCATCTTTCCCTGCTACATTCCGTTATATTCCCTTACCACTTTCTGTCATCTTTCCTTGCTACTTTCTGTCATCTTACCCTGCTACTTTCTGTCATCTTTTCCCTACTACTTTCTGTCATCTTTCACAGCTACTTTCTGTCATCTTTCCCTGCTACTTTCTGTCATCTTTCCCTGCTATTTTCTGTCATCTTACCCTGCTACATTCCGTCATCTTTCCCTACTACTTTCTGTCATCTTTCCCTGCTACTTTATGTCATCTTTCCCTGCTACTTTCTATCATCTTTCCCAACTACTTCCTGTCAACTTTCCCTACTACTTTCTGTCATCTTTCCCTGCTACTTTCTGTCATCTTACCCTGCTATTTTCTGTCATCTTACCCTGCTACATTCCGTCATCTTTCCCTACTACTTTCTGTCATCTTTCCCTGCTACTTTCTGTCATCTTTCCCTGCTATTTTCTGTCATCTTACCCTGCTACATTCCGTCATCTTTCCCTACTACTTTCTGTCATCTTTCCCTGCTACTTTCTGTCATCTTTCCCTGCTATTTTCTGTCATCTTTCCCTGCTATTTTCTGTCATCTTTCCCTGCTACTTTATGTCATCTTTCCCTGCTACTTTCTATCATCTTTCCCTACTACTTCCTGTCAACTTTCCCTACTACTTTCTGTCATCTTACCCTGCTACTTTCTGTCATCTTACCCTACTACTTTCTGTCATCTTACCCTACTACTTTCTGTCATCTTACCCTGCTACTTCCTGTCAACTTTCCCTACTACTTTCTGAGACTGAGTAATCGAGGCTTAAGCTATCATAATTCTTGGTTTACAAACAATTGCAAATTTGTAGTTATGTTTATTTTGTGTGAATATAGATTTTATGTTGAATAGCATATAGCATTATCTTATAGAAGTATATCCTTGTTTTAGTTTTATTTCATAGTTGACTTGAGAACGAATCAGCGTCTCTACCCTATTCTTGGGGCAAGGCCGCCCGGACGGTTAATTACTTCGGCCGAGATGCAGGGCTAAAACGTGCCGCTGTGGTGGTCCCAGATACGACCAGTCCAGGATTCGTCTAAACGCATATCGGGACCACCACACCGCCACCTCACGGAGCTTGGGTAATCGAGGCTACTGCGAGGGCAAAGAACCTTCATAACGTCGGCGAAAACCATTAACTGCACCCCTTATCCACATATTCTGGTGTAGGCTAAAGAGTCGAGAAAGTTTGGCACCGGAAACGAAATAGCGCTGAACCTGAAACTCTATACAACTATGTTGCACCGCGGCGTCGGAATAAATTAATATATTGCCCCCAATATTAATTTACTCCGTCGCCCGTGCAATGCGGTAGTGCACTGGTTGTGTACGGCGAAGAAACAAATGAACTGCTCCATACACAAGATTAATACGCCCAGCCGTCACACACGAACTACACACCCGCCTGCCCGCTTCGGTGTACAACTGCACGCACTGACTAGCCTCAATTACCCAGGCTCCGTGAGGTGGCAGCACTTTTCAGCTCCTCAACTCTGCCCGGGGAATTAATGGGCTGCCGTTGTAACCGCCAGGGCGGCCTTACCCCAGATTAGGGTAAAGACGCCGATTGGCTCTCAGGCCAACTATGAAATATAAATTAAAAGAACGATATACTTTTACAAGATAATGATATCCTATGAAAAGTATTGAACTTTTATTAACACAAAACTAAATAAAAAGAACAAATTTGCAGGTGTTTATAAAAATAGGAATTACGGCAGAATTAACCAGTATCCATGAGGTGGCAGCATTGTTTTGACCCACACGGATAATATTAACTGTTTTTTCGGCGTAGTTATGCAGCCGACCGACAGTCGGTTAAGCGAGACTAGCACTGACAACAATATTCTAGTGATCTTAAGCTTACGTTTCTTTCTGAAGCTGAATACAGTATCACTTTGCTATATGTGCGTTTACAGGTGTACAGTATCTGCTGTGGGCTGTATTCGATACAATTACTCTGAACACTGGACGGAATATGCATATCGGAATATGCATATCGCAAAATAACTCGTTTTGATGTTCGTTTCGACCCAAAAGCCCGCCTTGTAAACGTACTCTGCATGCAGCTCCCGCCAAAATCGGATTCTTTATGGCGCCATCTGGCGAATATTGAAATAAGATTAAAAAATGTATGTGTACAGTGTAAACACAGGCAGAACCACATGGAAACATGTCAACGTGTACCGTGTAAATAGGGGCTGTCTCCGTGGATACGTGCTGTATGCTCATTAGTCGAAACAATTCACGTTGCTTACCATGCATCCGTGATTCAAAACGTGCAGAAGTCGAAAACACGCAAACAAGGTTTTAGTTTATTAAATAATACGTTGTATACTAATTCTGTGTAGAATGTATTGGGGAATATAACCTAATAGGTGTTGTTTAATTGTTTTGCTAGTCGTCTAATCAGCACCACACAGCTAGTCATCTATCTCGTTGTCATGTAACCCTGGTCACCAGAGGGCACTAGTGTGTAAAATCACGCCCAGCTGGACAAAGTGGACAACCTGTTACGCACATGTGTATCCTGGGCCAGCGACCAGTCAACACCTAGTATCGGGACCCAGTAGTAAGTTATCGCCAGCGGCCTGGTAAGATTGTTTTCTTGCATTTGCATTATTAGTTTTATGTATGTGTTAAGTTTCTTGGTTACACTTTATACCTTGGGAAGACGGGCGTGGCAAGTGAATGTATATAGCCTATAGGGCGTGGCAGTTCAGTGCTGAAGTGCGTGCGTATGTGCGTGCGTACGTGCGTGCGTGTGTGTGTGTAGGACACGTTTCTACTCCATGCAATAACCTTGAATAAAGTTGTCGACGTTATTTTGTGTTTCGATACGTTCTGTCACACCATTACATATTTCGTAATTTAAGGTGCGTGTGTGTGTGTGTGTGTGTGTGTGTGTGCGTGCGTGCGTGCGTGCGTGCGTGCGTGCGTGCGTGCGTGCGTGCGTGCGTGCGAGCGTGCGTGTGTAACGGCAGTACTTAAGTCTACCGGTTTAAGTTGTCGACGTTATTTTGTGTTTCGATACGTTCTGTCACACCATTACATATTTCGTATTTAAGGTGTGTGTGTGTGTGTGTGGGGCGTGCGTGCGTGCGTGCGTGCGTGCGTGCGTGCGTGCGAGCGTGCGTGTGTAACGGCAGTACTTAAGTCTACCGGTTTACTTTGCCAAATACTCAGTTGGATTCGGGTCATTTCCAATATGTAATTCGATAAAAATCCGGTCAACTACCAATTACTATCTGTAATATTTCAATAAACATGATACGCCAAAACAATTATGTCACTGCTGCATATTACGGGACAAAACATAGTTTACTTTTCTAATAATGCTACCTCCATTATAAGATATAAATTAAATGAAACTTGAACATTAAATTATTACTCAACACTTCTCTCTCCCTCACTCTCTTCCTACCTCCATCCCTTCCTACCTCCATCTCTTCCTACCTCCATCCCTTCCTACCTCCATCTCTTCCTACCTTCCTACCTCATTCCCTCCCTCCTTCCCTCCCTTCCTCCCTCCCGCTCTCCATCTCTCTTCCTCCGATCCTCCCTCCATTTTGTTCACTTGGACAGTTTAGGGCAATATCGATTTAGTGTTGTGTGTAGCAGGTTCACACCTGCTGGTGTTCCTTATGCAAACATTACATGTTGTGTGCACACGCATTGATTATATATATATATATATATATATATATATATATATATATATATTCATCATATATATATATATATATATATATATATATATATATATATATATATATATATATATATATATATATATATTGACACAAAGTTCGTTAATACAAATGAGCGCTGCGATTGCAGTTTCATATAATTTCGTATAGTTCCCTATACCTTGTTTGCGGGAAAAAATCGCCGCTAGGCATGATGTCATTCCACGTATGCGCATGCGTGCGCGACTGGCGCGACCTCAGGTGGCCGATCAACTTTGACCATGAGGAATGTCCCAACGACCTACGTTGCAGACTACAGTTTACGTCCATGCACATGTCCACGCCAATAGAGTTACATACATCCAAATATGACCGAGTATGTCATGAAAAAGCGGAGACTTATTTAACGCTGTAATTTTGATGGGGGATTGCATTAAAAGTGACCTAGAAAGAGTTAGGGAGAAGAATAAAAAAGAGCAACATATAGAAAGTATTGGAGGCTGTTGATAGTGAACTTAGTGAGAGTAGATGAAGAAAAACACAATGGAAACGGAAATCATTGTCAACTTGATCACCCCAGACGTACGACAGTGATTCCAAGACAATAACAATAAAATGCGATCTGACCCCAGTCTATCTTGAGCAGCTCAGATCGACAAGCAAAACACAAGGACAAAACTGAACTTTTGACAGTTTCTTTACAAATCTTAAACGTTACATCACAACCTGAGAGGATGTCGATCAAATGTAAATCCAACACACAGCATTCTACGGCGGTTCTAAGTACTGTAATTATAAAATATATATACAAATGCATCTCAGTTCCATTCACTAGCTGCGGAATGTTCACCTGCTGATGTAGATGTACTGCTATCGTGTTCACAGAAAGAGTAAACATTTTACAGAACATTATGTCAACCTGACTGTATTCTCGTAAATAAGTTAATGGCTGATAGCATTATGGGCGTCCTTTTATTACAATATACTATATATATATATATATATATATATATCAAGGCTCAAATCATCTTTCTTCCATTTCAAACCTTGGGCAAGTTCATTCATACCTCATTATTCCACCAGTTAATGAATGAGTACCTGGCTGTAGACAGTGGTGGATATTATGTTTGGTGTCTTTGTGGAATAAGTGCAGCATGGCTAAATGCTTCCTCAAAAGTCAACATGCCAGGGAGTAAAACATAAAGCAACCCTCAAAACTTAATCTGGTATAGTAAACAAATTTACATTTACTGCACCTTTTTGTCATATTTACTGTTTTGGTTGACTACAAAAAATCTGCCAACTATAAAAGTTGTGGTTTAAGAGTCTGCACATAACTCCTTATAGACAGGACAATTGGACAAGCAGGTTCTTAGAAAGCACACGTCCCGTACACACGAACACACGCACATACATGTACAATCAAGGTATGCCTGTATGCTGATGCACAACTTAGATTGATTTTGTTCGCGTTAATGGAAAGACCCAAGTTGTCGCATACTGTGAATTGGAGATCTGTGAATTCATGTTAGTCTACATTAGTTGCACAGATCCATTGTTGAGAACGCAGTCATCAGTAAAGATTAAATCGACGACAACATCCTCCAACATCTTTGCTTGGCTGGATTTTTTTTCAGTTTGTAGGTCCCTCCATCAGTGCGGCAGTTGTGGACGGCCGCGTCGGACGGCTACTGAACACCGTAGGTCACAGGAAATATCCTAGTCATACGCCAGTACTGCTAATTGGGAAAGCAGCGGACACAACGCTATTGTCCAAAACCTGAGTTTGAATGTCTTCGTAAAGCTGTCTGGCCATGCCAAGGAATTTGTCAGAACAACCAAAGACGTCAATTTTGCATATCTCGCACTGAAATTGTGTCTCCTAGCGAGCCCACTGTCGTGATTGGTGGATTTTAAAAATTCGTTCAGAGGGTTGGAGAAATTGAAATGATGCTATATCTATATAAATTTGTCACTGGTTGTCATGACAATGATGCGTACTTTTTAAATTATGAGCGTTTAAAAATTGTCACCACTGAACACAGACACCTAGTCTGCCCGCCACACGCTAGCACTTGTTATGTTGTACAGTCCTCTGCATGTAATATTATGAGCATGAGATCTATTCTGTGCGCATTAATAATTCAAGAAACGTCTTGCAGCTACTGTGGTGAATGACTCAAACGTTTCTTTTTATGCATTATCATTATTATCAATAAAGTAATAATACTCTTTAACATTTTTTGCATGAAGTACGCCATTTCTGCATTGTGCTGCCACATCAGTTAATTCAAGAAAGCAATGTTTTTGAACAGGACAAGGCACATCAATAGAATCCGAGACAACTGATGGACATCACGTATCACCACCTGAAAACCCTACAATCTAGACAAAGACCACTGAGATGGCGGCAAGACGAACTAGATGACTACTGGAAGCTAGAGTACCATCTGGCAGAGGATCGCGCATCATAGGCACATGTGGAAGCAGCATGCTGAGGTCTTTGCACAACCACTATAATATAGAGCGAAAAATGTATACTAACTATACGCACTATGGACCAAGAGCATCAAGACAGGCAACATTTCAGAAAACAAAGTCGCATTTCAGTATACAAATGCACACATACACACATCAATTAACAGACACACAATCATGCACATTCACATACACGGTCACCATATACATATATATTATTGAAATGCATGTTTGTTTACTGAAATGTTTCCTGTCATGATGTCCTCAGTCCATATTACTTATAGTTAGCGTATGTTTTCCACTCGTTAGATAAGACAACTATTAGTCAAGGCAATATATGTAAATGTAATTTGTCATTTATTTTGCATGCTCAATACCAACATGATAACTGTACACTGCATTTCGAATATTTAGAACCGAGACGTGAAAAACAGAAACAAAATAAAACTTAGCTTGCACGTACAGTATCACAAACACACAAAAATCACATGTATGCTGTGTACATATGTTTCACATGATCTTATCAGGACAGACCGTATATGTTCCCATGTAATCGTTTTCCTGGGCAAGCAAATACACAAAGAGTATATAAATACACAAACACACAGTTGCAAATGTCACCACCACCAATATGGTTCACTTGCATATCTGTTGGTAGACAGCTTGATCAATATTAACCACTAGCTGCATACAATACAGATTTGGTCTACCCATACACAATATGTTACCTCCCCCTGCCTGAGACTATACGAATATTACCAACTGAGTGGATTTGATATCATCTGCCTATGTCATAGACCGGTACACAAAATGATGCGCATTACTTCCGTAAGTTTGTTCTTACATACGATGCACGAGATCTATAGAATCAACTTTACCACAGGTAGGTTCCTTGGACAACTGTCTAACCCTAACCCTAACCCAACTATCAAGGGCAAGAATTTCGACATAATAATAATGCTCCCTGTGTTCTATAGCCATTTAAGTGGTTGCTAGGCAACAGGTTACCTTATGGAAAGGTCAATCATGTGTCATCAAACCTAATTAATATCATTAGCATGATGCCACCATCCATGGCCAGAACTTCAATTACATTCTACTTGAACAAAATATACATATATGCTATACCATGGCAATAATGTACAATTTTGTCATTCTTCATACATACATATAAGCATAAAATAATGCAATCTGAACAACTTCAAAGTATGTGTTAATGTCTGGTTACTTTTATAAATAAACAATGTCACATGATACATTATAATTATCTGATCTTGGCTACCCAAAAGCATACCAGAGTAAAACAAGAATATTCCAACCAAAATTTTCATAACATCAAATGCCCAAATATATTTTAATAACCTACGATTTTACAACATAATTTCATCTTTATCACTTTAATGTGAACATCTAACATCAAATATACTCACAGGCTGAACTGCAAGTTTGGTGATTTTATGAACAGATAAACAGCAATCTAATTATGTTTCAAAATCATGGCTCCTTAAAATGCAACTGCACCGTGAACTGTTTGAACAGACGCATCTTAGACTACATACAATTATTTGTGATTAAATGCTCAAAGTCTGTATTGCTAAGTAAACTTTAATTGTGAATTAAAACATTCACAGAAAGGCAGTTAAAATGTCAAAACAAATTTGAGATTGAAGACACTCTTCTGTCTAATGGTAGTGATAACAAATTGCTATTCACTTTTCGCATGCACCATCATGGTAACGCATAAAACCGCCACGGCAATTATGGCAAACATCTAACAATATCATATGAAGCTGGCCAAGTCAAGAAACTCGAGATTCACCAAGTCAGCTGCACAATATAAAACCAATGTAACTAACCCCAAGAGCTTGTTTTGATAAATGTAAGATAGTGCATGTTTGTTGAGGGTAACTAGACTTCCCAATGTCAGGGTGGTCTCAGATATGGCCACAACACCTTTAGCTGTTCAATGGAGGTGAGAGGTCAACATATGTTTGACTTAACACTGCAATGTTTACTGTCTATTCTGTCTCAATGTTCGTACTCACACATAGAGTGCTTTCTGAGTGTTGAATGAAGATGCAGACAGACATGGACATTTTTGTAGAAATCCATATATTGGTGTAATTCAAAGGGAAGCTGGTGTTGTGTTGTGCATTACTCTCTTGCGAGCTCATAGGCAATTATCAGATCTCTGAAGCCTAGTCATAAAACATGCAGTGACCATAACACCAGTATCAGCACTACAGCATGACGTCAACACCAGTGTCAACACCACAGCATGATTAAAACACCACTGTCAACACTACAGCATGACGTCAACACCAGTGTCAACACCACAGCGTGATTAAAACACCACTGTCAACACTACAGCATGACATCAACACCAGTTTCAATACCACAGCATGATCACAACACCAGTTTCAACACTACAGTGTGATCACAACACCAGTTTCAACACTACAGTGTGACCTCAACACCAGTGTCAACACTATGGTGTGACAACAACACAAGTGTTAACACTACATTGCGATCTCAACACCAGTATCAACACTACAGTGTGACAACAACACCAGTGTCAACACTATGGTGTGACAACAACACAAGTGTTAACACTACATTGCGATCTCAACACCAGTGTCAACACTACAGTGTGACAACAACACCAGTGTCCAGACTAGAGCATGACCACAACACCAGTGTTAACACTGTAGCATCAACATAACACCAGTGTCACATTACAACATGACCACAACAACAGTGTCACATTACAGCGAGATCACAACACCAGTGTCAACACTTCAGCGTGATCACAACACCAGTGTCACATTACAGTGTGGACATGAATGACATGTTTCCTATACAGTGACATTCTAGCAGAGATTAACATGTATGTCCACTTGTAAATGTTCAGTTGTTGGTGTGATGATATTGCAAGGCAAGCATAGACTACAGTTGGTGTGTAACTGTCGAAAGATAACAGTTTTAACACACTGATCATACACACATGCACGCACACACGCACGCACACACACATGCACGCACACATACACACACACACATATCACTGTTGGTGGATGATTGCATGCAAAGTTCTGTCGATGATTTGCGATGGCATATTTCAAGTGAGGACATCATCTGCCTTCACAGATGATGTCACGTCTTCTTCTGAGTAACTGGAATGATTCGAACCTGAAAACAGAAAAAACAAGGTAAAATGTTCACCTAAGGCAGAATCCAGTTGTAAAGACAAATCATCTTTCACTTCTCCCTGAAAGATCTACTGAATCAAACTTCTCCCTGACAGATCTACTGAATCAAACTTCTCCCTGGCAGATCTACGGAATCAAACTTCTCCCTGGCAGATCTACTGAATCAAACTTCTCCCTGGCAGATCTACAGAATCAAACTTCTCCCTGGCAGATCTACTGAATCAAACTTCTCCCTGGCAGATCTACTGAATCAAACTTCTCCCTGGCAGATCTACTGAATCAAACTTCTCCCTGGCAGATCTACGGAATCAAACTTCTCCCTGGCAGATCTACTGAATCAAACTTCTCCCTGGCAGATCTACTGAATCAAACTTCTCCCTGGCAGATCTACGAATCAAACTTCTCCCTGCAGATCTACTGAATCAAACTTCTCCCTGCAGATCTACTGAATCAAACTTCTCCTGACAGATCTACTGAATCAAACTTCTCCCTGGCAGATCTACTGAATCAAACTTCTCCCTGGCAGATCTACGAATCAAACTTCTCCCTGGCAGATCTACTGAATCAAACTTCTCCCTGGCAGATCTACTGAATCAAACTTCTCCCTGGCAGATCTACAGAATCAAACTTCTCCCTGGCAGATCTACGAATCAAACTTCTCCCTGGCAGATCTACTGAATCAAACTTCTCCCTGGCAGATCTACAGAATCAAACTTCTCCCTGGCAGATCTACTGAATCAAACTTCTCCCTGGCAGATCTACGAATCAAACTTCTCCCTGGCAGATCTACTGAATCAAACTTCTCCCTGGCAGATCTACGAATCAAACTTCTCCCTGGCAGATCTACGAATCAAACTTCTCCCTGGCAGATCTACTGAATCAAACTTCTCCCTGACAGATCTACTGAATCAAACTTCTCCCTGACAGATCTACTGAATCAAACTTCTCCCTGGCAGATCTACTGAATCAAACTTCTCCCTGGCAGATCTACTGAATCAAACTTCTCCCTGGCAGATCTACTGAATCAAACTTCTCCCTGGCAGATCTACTGAATCAAACTTCTCCCTGGCAGATCTACTGAATCAAACTTCTCCCTGGCAGATCTACTGAATCAAACTTCTCCCTGGCAGATCTACTGAATCAAACTTCTCCTGGAGGTCTACGAATCAAACTTCTCCCTGCAGATCTACGAATCAAACTTTCCTGGCAATCTACGAATCAAACTTCTCCCTGGCAGATCTACTGAATCAAACTTCTCCCTGGCAGATCTACTGGAATCAAACTTCTCCCTGGAGATCTACGGAATCAACTTTCCCTGACAGTCTACTGGAATCAAACTTCTCCCTGGCAGATCTACTGAATCAAACTTCTCCCTGACAGATCTACTGAATAAACTTCTCCCTGACAGATCTACTGAATCAAACTTCTCCCTGACAGATCTACTGAATCAAACTTCTCCCTGGCAGATCTACTGAATCAAACTTCTCCCTGGCAGATCTACTGAATCAAACTTCTCCCTGGCAGATCTACTGAATCAAACTTCTCCCTGAAAGATCTACTGAATCAAACTTCTCCCTGGCAGGTCTACGGAATCAAACTTCTCCCTGTCGATCAGAATCAAACAGCTAAACTTCTCTGGGAGGAATCTAGCCTTGCCACATGAGAACTATTTGTACATAAGTATTCACTACAGGTGAGGTATATCCTATGACCTCTTTGATGGTAGAACTCAAGTGGTACAGCGGCTCTCTAGGCAAGTTAACCATCAAGAACCGTAACAAAGATTAAAGAATTTCAAATAAAAAATATGAATTTCAACCAGGAAAACATCTAAGAAAAATTCTAAATATATCTTTCTAGAGCCATTTTACATTTAATTAAAAAGTTTTGTATTTTTGTTATTTAAAACTAAATGTAATTATGCACTGGTTCCAAACTAAAATTATGAATGAAAGGTTTTTGAGATCCCACTAATTAAAAACTCTCAATTATTTTAATGGTGCTTGATTGCAAAGAACAGTAGTCACACTGCTGGGTGCCCCCCCTTGCATAGCTTTCTGTAGAGACCCAGCCACACATCATTTGGATGGGTAAAACCCCTTTCGGACGTGTAGAAATATCACTGGAATGTGAGGTGAACGGGTAAAAAATAAGGAGTGTTCTTAAAAAATCATAGTTATTGCCAGTTATGCTTTGAAAATGGGTGTGACACATGTGTGTTTATAGGTTTATGTCAGGCCGTAAATGACACCTCGCCTGGCTGTTGTGTATGACAGTTACAGGCACATGTCTGCCAGTAAATATGTGACTGGCAAAATTGTTACTCTACGTAAAGCCTGCCCTCCTGCAAATGACCAACATTTCTCATCAGCCTACAAAGTAGCGTCATGAATTTTGCTTGCTGTTATTGTAGTTGGTAATAAACCTCTGTTATTCTAACAATGTTACTGTTGTTGGAAATAACACACTTTTGTTAACAATATTGTTTTAAAATTAAACCTTCATTACACAGACCCACTTCTCGTTACTGGAAATCCTCGTCCCTACCCGGCCAAAGAAGCCATCATCTCACCTCGTTTAGAATGACCCATGATGCACTTGGGTACTGTACCACTAGTCGCAACACCGCAACCTTGCCCACTGTGCGGTTGACCATCCCCTCAGCGACACCACTCGTGCCAATGAATTCACCAACCACCAGGTACAAGTCGTCTGTCATGCGGTACTGGTGACTGTGGGACATGTTATCCAGCACACCCTCCTTCTTGTTCACGTGATCCTCGGGAAGAATCTCCACAGTCGTGTTGTAGAACTTGTCTCCTGGATGTTCGGGGGCGCCACTCCGGAACACGTATCTGTCGAGGGGGGAAGGCACAATGCATTTATTCACTAACTTGTACAAAATTCTTTTTACAAAAAGCAGTAGTAACTGGAAGCCACAACAACTGTCTAGTTCACTTACACAACTTATGTATTTGGAAGGAATATGAAACACTGTTGTTCTACACCATCTCAGACAAACATTAATATTGATATCATCATGTCAGTCAGTGTTTGTCTGAGGTGGTAGAACTGTTAAATATTGAGCATATTAGGGAAGGAGGAGGAGGGAGGGGAGGGAGGGAGGGAGGGAGAGGAGGGAGGGAGAGAAGAGAAGAGAAGAGAAGAGAAGAGAAGAGAAGAGAAGAGAAGGAGAGAGAGACAAGATAAAGCAAGCTTTATGTAACGTTGGTTTACATGAGAATTTCGTAACATAAACTCATCTGAGCTATTTTCCGACAAACAAAGCAACAAGACATAAAACGTAAAAAAGCATTCAATGGATTTAAACAAGAAGAAGAATCTAGCCATTTAACGAGGAGAGAGAGAGAGTGGAGAGAGTGGAAAGAAAGGAGAGAGAGAGAGAGAGACAGAGCGAGAGAGTGAGTGAGACAGAAAAAAAGTGATCTTAAAGCCAATCGTTAAAAAATGAACCAATATATAAACACGATTTCAGGGACTGTGCCTTGTCGGAAAGGAAGCACTCACTTGTCAATGGCAACAGGAGGGAGGAACTTGATATAGATGACGTCTCCCCTCTGGGGTTGTGTAGCCCAGAAGAAGTTCTCGCCCATGTAGACTTTGTCAAAGCTGAACCGCTTGTACACTCCCAGTGTTGTTGACACCTCCGCATTCGGGTTGATATAGTTCACAGTCTTGCCTACCCTCGAACGGAAGTCTTTGTCCTAGACCAGGGAGCAATGAATGTTTAGTAATTTATTTCAAAACAGTTCTGATCATAACATCAGGCAGCATAAAATGCAACTGACACTGCAAAATATTTGCATGTCACAAGACAATGATTCGCTATTTAGCAATGGATTAATATTTGTTTCTACTCACTAATTTTAACTACCATCAACTGACAATTAAGTAATATCCTTCGTGATCCCAGTCTCAGTACAACAGAAACGTCTGGACCATGCAATTATTCAACGAAAAATGAATTTTCGCTTTCAAGATGTAAACCATCGAGGGACATAATAAAACTGTAGCTCAAGTAGAATATGAGACAACTACACAAACCTTAAGTTTCTGTACTTTGCCTTTGAGAGATGACTGTACGCCTATGTGTTGGAAGAGTGATGGCTTGTAGCGCCGTCGGTACTCCGCTGTCATCCTGGCACAGTGTTTCTGAAGTGACACGTTACTTTACACGTGCATTCTCAGAACATCCAACTTCTAAATACACACACACTGTTGCACATATCCCCAACACACAGTGAATTAATACACCCCACACTTCATGTGAGTCTCCTCAACTGTGTACCATTGAAGTTTAACATTCCCACACCATCTGTTCATCCCCTTTCCACTCATGATTACTTGTTTACACAATTCTTAATAACGGGATGTGCCATTCTTACCTGTTGTGTTGGATATAAATTACTTACTTTATGCAATGTAAAGATAAAACAAAAAAGGTGACACATTATATCTGCCTGGCAAATGCTTATTAATCTGTTAGTCATTTTACAAATGTATGAGTTATCAAATAACAGGCCATTCGATACTGTGAAATTAAATAAAGTTGTCCTCTGGCTGACCTGTTCAGCATACTACCATCTGGGATGTTGTAGAAAGTATTCAGCCTTGCTGCAGTGACTATGTGGTGACTATGTACTCACATACACCTGCCACTGTCTACAGCTACATGGAGTAAATAAACCTGCTCAAGCTCTGCATTACCACTGAGAGAATATGAACCTGGGCTGGTCACCAGACAAAGTCAGTGTTTTAGCAAAGGGTTTCTGTACCCATTAAGCTTAACTTTGACAAGTAAGCAAGAGAGCGTACCATGTCGTGCTCGGGGCTGCAGTACTTCACATAGAAGATGTTGTCCAGCAGCCAGTCTATGGGCTTGTCTTTGAAGAACATGAGGAAAAACTCGACAACCCACGGCAAGTTGTAAGTCTTAAATAATTTTCCTGAAGCACAAATATGTAACATGTAAGTGGAAGACATCTGACCTGACAGAAGTGACTGATGTGTAACTGGAAGACATGTGACCTGACAGAAGTGACTGATGTGTAACTGGAAGACATGTGACCTGACAGAAGTGACTGACACGTAAGTGAAGACACATGACCGGATAGAAGTGACTGACATGTAAGTGGAAGACATGTGACCTGACAGAAGTGACTGACGTGTAAGTGGAAGAAGACATGTGACCTGATAGAAGTGACTGCATATAAGTGGGAAGACATGTGACCTGACAGAAGTGACTGTGTGTAACTGGAAGACATGTGACCTGACAGAAGTGACTGAAATGTAACTGAAGACACGTGACCTGACAGAAGTGACTGACATGTAAGTGGAAGAAGACATGTGACCTGACAGAAGTGACTGACATGTAAGTGGAAGACATGTGACCTGACAGAAGTGACTGACATGTAAGTGGAAGACATGTGACCTGACAGAAGTGACTGACTATGTAAGTGAAGACATGTGACCTGACAGAAGTGACTGATGTAAGTGAAGACATGTGACCTGACAGAAGTGACTGACATGTAAGTGAAGACATGTGACCTGACAGAAGTGACTGACGTGTAAGTGAAGACATGACCTGACAGAAGTGACTGACATGTAAGTGGAAGACATGTGACCTGACAGAAGTGACTGACGTGTAAGTGGAAGACATGTGACCTGACAGAAGTGACTGACGTGTAAGTGAAGACACATGACCTGACAGAAGTGACTGACATGTAAGTGAAGACACATGACCTGACAGAAGTGACTGACATGTAAGTGGAAGACATGTGACCTGACAGAAGTGACTGACGTGTAAGTGGAAGACATGTGACCTGACAGAAGTGACTGACGTGTAAATGAAGACACATGACCTGACAGAAGTGACTGACATGTAAGTGAAGACACGTGACCTGACAGAAGTGACTGACATGTAAGTGGAAGACATGTGACCTGACAGAAGTGACTGACATGTCAGTGAAGACACGACCTGACAAAGTGAGTGTCGATGTGGTGTGTAGGTGAAACGAAGTGTTGGTTGATAAGTGGCAAATGATTTGAGTATGAGGCAGGAGCTGAGAGGAGGTGAGGAAAGGATGGAGGATGGGACTAAGGGAAAGAGATAGGAAGAGAGAGATGTAGATAGATGAGAGGAGAAAGATATAGAGAGAAGGGGATAGAGACGTGGCTAAAAAGACCTTACAACCTGGCGATAGCTTAGAGAAATGGAAGTGAGGGGAGAGAGAGAGAGAGAGAAAGAGGGAGTGAGAGAAGAGGGAGGATGGAACAGAGGGGAGACGGATGGAGGGAACAGGAGAAAGATATGGATATAGAATGAGTGAGAAAGAGAGAGGGATAGTGAAAAAGAGGGAGAGATACAAGGAGGGGAGGGAGAGACTGGTTACAGCAGGGAAGAGAGAGAAAGGGAGAGAGACAGTGAGCACTAGGAGAACATTATTACCTGTGACAACAAATGACGGACAAATCCAAACTTACACTGCATATTACCAGAACAAGTATCTCGATGGCACAGAACTGTAAAACAACCACGCCCACAACATGCTGTGACTCCATTAAACACTTACCTATAAATCCTAATTGGGAAAACTCTAATAGAAGCCAATCTGACGTCTTCTGATTCTGTACAAACTTCTGCATTGTCGTCAAATAACCTGGCTTTGTTACAACATCATCTTCCAGCTGCAACGAAAGAAGACAATAAATAACAACGAAACTTTTGTTGCTATTTTTAATTATCCTGGCTTACAAAATACATCAAAACCAGACCATCTTGTCGTAGCATCTTTGGGTTTGTAGGTAATATTTGCATGCATTTTATACAGATCTCTTGACACAAGGATGTTTATCAGACTGGTGAGCAAACACATTCTGAAGTAATTTTATGATTTGATTCTTGTCAAACCATGTGATCTGTTTCAGTGCAAGATCCGACCGCAGTGGGTGCCATATTAAGATACTTGACTACAACAACCAGCTAAAGTGACAATAGCGACACGACTTTTGAAAATAACTTCACTGTAGCAATGTCTAGCAACCATCATTGAAATTGGACTAACTTAAAGGGTGTTTTTATACAAACATTTCGGGATATTCTTAGCATTTATTGTGAAGCCATGTTCCAGTACACTATATCTATGACAATACACTGGACACCCAAGTGTTTTATTTTATGAAACTGTTTTTGTTATTGAAATTTCTAAGTGTTTTTGATGGAAATAGCTGATTCAGTTGGCCACTTTGATTGTGAATTTTATCGTCTTTCGGTGCATATATAAAATGACTACCCCGAGAGAAAGAGGGACCATCTCAATGGAACCCGACAAGTCACCCACCTGTACATAGTATCGACCTCGACCCCGACAATACAACATAAGAAAGGCGTAGTCCAAGTTCTGTTTCGTTCTCCACCTTCAAGAAAAACAATCTTCATATATTACGTAATATATGATCATTACTTTCATATATCCTTCACAAGTGCACTATCAGATAAACACGTTTGTTCAACCACAGAATCAGTCATAAATTGTCGCTACTAATGATTGAAATATACCATCCAAACAATTGCTGAATTGATTTGTCAGTGATGAAATCAGCATATGCTCTTTTAAAGATATTTTAAAACAAATCTAATGTCTCTTACAAGGTACAACATTTCATGACACGAATAAAACACAAATTAAACATGACAATAATGACGGAAGTCATGCCATGCCCAGGCAATTACTTAAGCAAGAGATAAACCGAGTAAATACAAATAAAAACCAGTGCACATAGTTACCATAGCTTCACAACAAAAGTATTAACTACCACTCAGTGAGAATGCTTTTCAGTTAAATTGTCAATTTCTGAAAAATGCTCTACCTACATGCTCTTTTAATTTCATTAAATTAAATTATCTACACTCAACTTACTTTGTTCGTTCTTTTGAATCACCATGTGTTTGTTTTATATTGTCCAGATTTGGGTAATAAAATGGGGAGGGAGCAATGACTTCCAACAGCCCAGACGCAAGGGCCAAAGGAAATCTGAAACAGTCAATGTTGACAACAGTATTAAACAATTTAAAGAACATACAACAGCTGTTTAAAATAGTTCAATGATGTGATCAAAATCTACATTAAGAAAGATCCAGGGAGCATTTCACTAAGAGAAAAAAGCTTTAAGAAAAATCTATCTTTAAACAGAATATGTTATCGAATTAAAGAAATGTTATGAATATACAAAAAACACCACTGTATCACTGAGGACATTATTTTGTGACACGCCAGAGGAAGTGTTCTGATGCCATCAAGGTGTTGACAATTTTCAGTACATAAAGATCACTGGTAAGGAGAGAAATTGTTTCAAAGGGGAACTTCGGTGTGATGACATTTTACAATGTTAGTGAAATGGATCAACATCAACACTTTGGAGGAATTGTATGCTGACCATCTGCTCTGACACAGCAGAATCCAATGGACCACTTCAAGACTAACACGTCCTGCTTGTGGAGCTGTCAGGAGCATACTGATATTGGCACTTCTTCCTTATGGAATCATTACAATTGTATCAGGAGCACATTTAGCATGACACTTTGTTCTGATGTACTCATTGTAACTGTATCAGGAGCACATTTAGCATGACACTTTGTTCTGCGGGACTTGTTACAATTGTATTATTAGGAGTATATTAAACAGAACATTTTGCCCTGCTGGACTTGTTATAATACCACCTGGAGTACGTTGAGGAGGACACTTGTTTCTGCTGGACTGGTTAACGACACTACAATGTTGAGTGTGACTTAGACACCGGCTGCCAGAGCACAAGTGTTCAATAGTGTATCTGGTGTCACGACAACAAAACACCATGACATACCTATGTGACTTTGTGTTACTTTGTTAAAACACAATGACTGGATATGTTGTTTAATAAAAAAGACTATGCATTGTTACTAAAATGGTGGCTTTCAGAAAGAAAAGTGATTCCTGATTTCCAGTAATCATCTTTGAAAGTGTAAATTTAGCTAACATGATTGATCAAACTGTTTTTAACACTGCAATACATGTCATATCAAGCTATTTACAATGTGGCACAATGACAGAGAATTCCTACTTCCTGTATCATGTTACACATATAACATGACACTTGTTTCCGGTGTCCATCTGGGCGTCTTTGTTACGGTTATTTGTCTTTGTTGTGGACCACTGACATTGTCAGACACCATGAAATGACCCATTTATGTTCATGCGAGGTCACTTCACCCACACAATGTCACACCAGTAGGGATCGTGTGACAATGATCTGACAATGCTGTCATGTAAGTGCACATTTGTTATCATTTAGTTGCATTGGCATATGTCACATGAGGACATAGCCTTGTTGATTTTCCCAACAAAAGGTCACCCGGAAAACAACTGACATTTCTTCACTGTCTCTACTGTCAAAACATTGAATTGCCGACCAAAATAATATGGTCATACTAGCATATCTCCAGCTTTTTTAAACACATGCACACAGTTCGTTCATCAACATGGAGCTGTTTTTCTGCAACCACCCTGATTATGTGAATAAAAACCAGCTTGTATGCCTCATCTATGGCATTCTTTTTTCGTGAAATGGTTTCTTTCAAATATAATTAATCACCACCCCGTAGGTACTATATATCATTCTGAAACACATTAGGATAGCAACTGTGCTCTAACACCTCGAGTCAGGATGTGAAACCACTCCTGTGTCATCAGGATGGCATGATGTGTCACCTCTCAACATTTTCACTTTCATCCATACATTATGCATGCATAACAAGGATGGGGCGTATACATGCAGTTGTATTTTTAAGTATGGCAATTTTATGTTCACGTAGAATATGTACTTGACATTTCACACAAGACTGCATATGTTTTTGTGTATTTTGATCAAATGTGCACCCACCAAATACATCAACATTAGCTTGAACAAGCAGACTTTATTAACAAATGCAGATACTTACGTTGATTTTATCGAAGCGGCAGTAGACTTCACGTAAGCTGTATTATTCATCTGAAAATTGATGCAGTCACAGTGAAATACAAAATGAACAATTTGATAAAGTTAAAATATAAATAACATATAAATGGCCAACCATTAATGACGATTGTAAATAGCAGTGATGCTTTTTGCTTGAAAATTAATTCTCTACATGCCAGTACTGTCACATGCAATTAATCATGCACATTTTTCTGGTATTTACTTGTAATCAGGAATCTATGTATTATATTTATCACTGCTGTGTTGTTTTTTCAATTAAAAAGGTAATGAAATATTAGTTGAATTCTGTACGTTGCTGTTCTGGTTGAAAACATAAAAAAACATCCACGCACAATGGAAGTAAACTGGTGGAGAACAGGCCTAGTATTTGAGATGTCAGTTTGAACAAGCAAGTTTACTTTCACATTACACATCATGTTAAACGGCAATATTTCTGCACAACAGGCATACCAAAGTGGCCCTTGTAGGTCAACACTGCACGATGTTATGACTCACAACAGTGAACCTCTCTTGAGGTTTGGGAAATTAGGGCAAATTTTAAGACCAATGCAAGAGACAACATTTAATTTAATTCCAATCAATAAAAATCCATCAAAACCATTTTAGTGTATACTGGTAATTCAATTTTTTTCTCAAAATGAAAATCAACGCTGTAACTCCTAGATTTATTTATGGTTTTGTGAATACATACGGTGGCACCCAACCTACTGAAGCATATTTTAATAGGAGTCTCCATTTACATTTGCTAAGTGACTGTTACAGGCCAGTTGTGTAAGTCTGCAACATCTAAACATGCATTCAGCATTAGGGGTGTATGTACATGTACTGTAATGTCCTGCAATTGCACCACAAGGAGAGAATTTTAGCACAAGTACACACAATATTAAACGTGTAATGTTTTCTGGACTTATACAATTATGCTTTAAATAAACGCGCTTTCATTTTGGAGAAATTTAATTTTGGCTTTCGCTGCAAACAGAGGGAAGAGGATTAGGTAAGTAAGTCTGTAAAAAACCACATAGATCTGAGGATAACCAAGTTGGTACCTCAGCAATAAAGATAATGATGAGACAGTCTTCTTTCTCCCTTTCGTCAAGGTTCATGATGAGGGAACTGATAGTCTGTAGGAGGTAGCCTCCTGTCGGCCGGGCTATGGTCGGGATCCCCATCACAATTGAAACTGAAAGGGAAAGATTTCATTAATGATGACCATTTCTGTCTAGCTGCAGACTGGTTATTTGCTACATTTGCCCATATCTTATTGAAGATGAGCTAGTGTGTGTGTGTGTGTGTGTGTGTGTGTGTGTGTGTGTGTGTGTGTGTGTGTGTGTGTGTGTGTGTGTGTGTGTGTGTGTGTGTGTGTGTGTGTGTGTGTGTGTGTGTGTGTGTGTGTGTGTGTGTGTGTGTGTGTGTGTGTGTGTGTGTGTGTGTGTGTGTGTGTGTGTGTGTGTGTGTGTGTGTGTGTGTGTGTGTGTGTGTGTGTGTGTGTGTGTGTGTGTGTGTGTGTGTGTGAATCCCTCAAAAGAGAAGTAACACTTCTACTATTGTTGACAAGGTTTTGGTTCTTTGTTACACTTACAGCACAACAAATGTCACACATATCCTGGGGAGCTGCCGTCTACTACTGCTTGTGCAGTGCTGTTTGGCCAGTAATGTTAAAAGAACAACAAATGCTTAATGAGAATAGAAACTAAAGAGACATTGGCAGCAATTCCCCGATCCAGCTCGTTCAGGGGGACGGGAGTGATTACCTCCGGTCCTTCCTCGGGAGAGCTTGAACGCGGGGTTCAGTCCCTGCGGCTTGCCCAGCAGGTGGGGTAAATAGTAGTACATGTCGATGGGCTGGACCTCCGTGTTGCCCATGGACAGGTTCGCCAGCAGCTCTCTAGTGTTGTTCTCCAGCAGAATGCCTAGACTCCTGGCAACACCAACACCAACACATCACATACATATATGTGTACACAAACTACACATACATGTACACCCACACCCGCACGCGCACGCGCACGTGCACGCACACGCGCGCACACACACACACACACACACACACGCTCGCATGCACATACAGTGCTCTCGTGGCCCTATGGAGGAGCAGAGGTATAAAATTCTGTCACGAAAATAATGAACAAAAATGTTAGGCAACATGTCACAAAGCAGAAGATTAAATGTCACGAAAGACGTGAACCATCACAAAGTGAAATGACATCAAGCTAGGATGAAAATAGCATAATGCAGGTGTCATAAGGCAATGTCACATAGCTGGAGGCAAATTGTTGTCACAATTGTACACACAATCTCACAGAGTTGGAGAGAGACAGAATGTCACAAAACTGTATATGAAATATCACAAAGCATGATGTGAAACGATACAATACAAGAAGTGAAATGTCACAATGCAGGAACAATATCACAACACTCAAATCCAATCAGGGTAGCAAAAAAATGGAATGCCACAAAAGCAGGAATGCAAATTGTCGCAAGGCTGTAGACAGAATGTCACAAAGTTGGAGACGACCACAGAGTAAATGACAAAATGTCATAAAATGGGAGACATAATTTCACAAAGAAGGGGACAAAATCCTACAACGAAAGACACAAAGTGTCACAGAATTTCAGGCAATATGTCACAAAGATTAGTGTCACAATGAGACAACTGATACACAACCAAGTGTTTCCTGAGGACAAATCATGTAGAGATGTCAGCAAAACAGAATTATTGATCAGGCGTGTGCCCAGAGCAGTGACACCTGGACGGACGTAATGCAATCAAGGTGCACTGGACAGTCGCAGGAACAATGAAGACACCACTTCAACGGGAATGCAGGATATTAAAATGAAGGTGCTAATGAAAATGACACACTCTTTGTCAAGTTCATACTTTATGACATGGCCAACTGCATCGGGAACTGAGATATGAAACCATGTCGTTTTGAGACATTTAAAGAAGCATTCAGCTAAACAGCACAAAATAGTCCACTATCGTGTAACAGCCGAGGTCTTCTTACACAGATTACTTCTTGATTACACAGATCCATTCTTGGAAATTCCCATTTCCAAGAATTATTCAAGACCACAAGGCAAGATCCAATTTATGACTTCTTAAAATTCCACACATTCCTGGGCAGCTACCAAAGCCTAGTCCACGCAGTTGGTGTGTAATATCAAAGCTGTTGCCGATTGATTACCAAGCCGATATAATATTTCTTGGTTGCTAGGCAACACCATAGGATATCAACCATTCATAAGCTAGTCTAGCCTCACAGTCTCCAATCACTATCACCTAACCTTGTCTAGGGCCAAATTTGAAACATCTACACACAGACTTGTATGAACTGAGACAATCAGAAGTAAATAGAGTGGCAATACTGTGAGAATTATATAAAGAGTAGCAATAAAAATATATATCAATAGTAAGAAATACATAATGGCAATAATCTGAGAATATATATATATATATATATATATATATATATATATATATATATATATATATATAGAGTGGCAATACCATGAGAAATATATTTTTTATAGAGTGGCAATACTGTGAGAATTATATAGAGTAGCAATGCCGTGAGAAATATATAGAATGGCAGTACCGTGAGAAACATAGAGAGTGGCAATACTGTGAGAAATATATGGAGTGGCTATACTGTAAGATTATATATATATATATATATATATATATATATATATATATATATATATGACAGTGGCAATGTCTTGAGAAATATATAGAGTGGCAATGCCACAAGAAATATATGGAGTGGCAATACCATGAGAACTATAGAAGGCACTACTGTGAGTAGTACAGGGGTATGTAGAGGCTGGCAATATGCTGTAGTCAGATGGGTGGGAAAGAATCCTGGTGAACCTCGTCCATACCCTGGCTGGATTTTGGACAACAGGGTAAAAAATGACACATCAATCAAATCACACAGGACCGATAATCAAGTTCATAACAAATCCATCATGAAAGCAAATTCGTTTTTAAAATGTAACCTTTTAAAGTGAAAACATTTCCCCCAATATCACCAGGGACACTATTCGGTGACACGGTGGTTACAGTCCTGGTGACATGTCCTGGGGACATGTCCTGGTCTTGAGTTTCTAGTAGATCACAAATAAGGAACAAAATTGATTTTAAGGAGGAAAATTAGGGTTATAAGAAAGTTACAGAAACGGTTCCTCTTGAACATCCCACGGAGGCAGGGACAACATTCATCCTACAAAGATGGCACACAGAGTAGGGAAACTCATACAATTTCAAGAACATTTCAAGGATATCAATGATCATGTCAATTTACTGAGGCAGACAAACTGACATAGACAGTGTAATACGCTTTGATTAATGCTGATCAAACTTTCAATGTTTCTGATGAGTTACTCTGAAGTCTTCTAAACTGTATAAATCAAAAGCCAAATTTTGCCCAGTAGGACATGGCACATACGTGCAAGGTGAACAAGACGGCTGATGGAATAAAAAGCCAGCCAGAGCAGATGGCTTGATTGGTAGATTGGGATGGAGAGCAAGGGACTAAAAGTCAACATTGGGAAAACGGAAGTGATGGTCAGCAGCAGGAGAGGAACAAAAGCAAACATCAAAGACAGCCAAGGCACAAGCCTCAGACAGGTGAATAAATTCAAATATTTAGGTGTCACCATCAGTGAAGAAGGAGGATCAGAGGAAGCAGTAAGAGCAAGAGTCGGTGTAGCGTGTGGCAAGTGGAGAGACCTATCCAGAGTTATCAGTGACAAGAAAATGCCAAGGAAATTAAAGATCAATCTCTACATGACTGTCATTAGACCAGTACTTCTGTATGGAGCAGAATGTTGGACTGTTAGAAAGAAGGAGGAACAGATTTGCGAGAAAACAGAGATGAGGATGTTGAGAAGAATTAAAGGAGAGACAAAGTAAAGAGTGTGGACATCAGAAAGGAGCTAGGAGTGAATAGTATACAAGAGGAAGTAAGAGAAATGAGACTACGCTGGTATGGACACATGCAGAGAATGGAAGAAAACAACGAAGTGAGAGCAGTTGTTGACATGAGAGTGCCAGGAAAAAGACAAAGGGGGAGACCAAGAGGGAGATGGGTGGATCTGCGGATCACCCCGGAGGATGCCCAGGACAGAAGATTCTGGAAATCAAGAATTCAGGCGGCTGACCCCACCTAGTGGGAAGAGGCGAAGAAGAAGAATGCTAGATTTTAAATTGGTAACAGTTTATGTTGCATACAAATACAATACTGCAGAGCAAAGGAAACATTACATTCACCAATGATGACAATTTGTGCATTAATTGGTTCAACTTAATAAAATTGTAATGACAATTTTTTTAACTGAAACAAAATGTTCTGCTTTAGTAACAACCAAACTAGTTAGTTCTAAACTGTGTAAACTAGATCATTTATCATTGTCAGTTCTCAATTGACTCAGTCCTATGGTGATTGTCTTGACTTGGGAAAGGATAACTGTGGGATGCGGCCCACTGCACACGGAAAACTGTAGATACAAGATAGACAGGCATTTATTTAAGATCAGTTGTGTACATAATAATACAGTAGATAAAAAATTGTAAGTATACATTATGATTGATCTTTGGAGACGAGCACTAAGACCTGACAGATCGCTGTCGTGCTGACCACCAGGACAAATACCTACATATATGTCTGTACATATATTACTAATGTTATATAATGTCAATAGCAAATCCAGATAAAAATTATTGTGCTTAGAAAATAAATATAGTGTTAGAATAATGTTAATGTTAATGTTAATGTAACTGAACAAAAACTAGCCTATGCTGCATTCAATTATAATTAGTATAATCATAATCACCTGCTGGATAAAACGAGTAACATTTTAGATATTAAAGTAATAATAATAATAATTAAGTAACTATAATTTAAGTACAAGAAGACAGGCATACAACGTAATGCCATTAATTACAGATAACATTATATTAATAAATTTATTTAAGAAAACAAAACAGACACAAAAACACACACAAATACAACAAACGTTGGACTTTGGATGTGCAGGTGTATGAGAGCCTTGTCCACATGCTAGGTGGCTCTGAGTGGCAACTCTGTTAAATCTTAGAAATTTCTTAGCAAGTGCTTGAGGTCTGGAAAGAATGGTGAAAAACATGTCACAGAACGTCTCCGCCTCAAACAGACAAAGTGGAACGCACAAACAAACATTGACATCTGTAAAAACAACAGTTATAGTTAGGCACAACAGTCATTTCTGAGGACGGACGTAACAGGATTCTATAAGCGCAGTCATTACCAGAACTGGGATGTCCAGGCAATGCACTGACACTGATCAGATGTCTGTTGTTAGCTAGGACATTGTTTGGCTGTACACACAGCAACCAGACCACCATCACCACTAATAAAAGTTACAGTCAGAACAAACAACCCAGCCACCATGATGACGATGTTGTAACTATGAGATGACATCCCTGTCCCAATGACTATGGCATACAAGACAGTACATCAGCGCTACTTGCTGCCAACCGAATCGGTTACCATATTAGTAATTAGTATGAAGAACTAGTTGTTAGTACAAGTACAAGATGCTATGCAAGCAAGAACACATCCCAGGAGAAGCCATCGCAAAGCAAGTGCTATGCACAGTACACACACAACATGACCGAGTGTTACATCAATGAATCAAATACGAGGTACGAAATCTACGAATGTAGCATTTACTCTGCATTGTATCTGCTGTTGTTTCACCCTCTGTAATCTGGTGTATATTTAGTAACGATTAATGTGTAATGTAAGTATAACAAAACCCTCCTGAGTGTTCCAATTGCAAGATTGGAGCATCACACTGAATGCTACAGTTAATTATTTTGGTAAAATTTTAAAAAGAAGACGAAAAAAGCGGGTTGGTGTGACTGCCAGGATACCTCAACAACCAACAACAACTAATGCACTGGATTATTAATAACAGTGTTAGTAATTAGACGCCTTTGTCATCAGGAGTTTTATCTACAGTAGAACCCTTCTAAAATGGCCACAAAATGTGGGCCAAGAGAAAGTCTGGTCAGACTTCAGCGTTTAGCTGGATATATAGACATACAATTACAGCAAAAACAAACTGATAACGTGTGTGTTTTAGCATGTGGTTGCTTGGAAGGGTTCTACTTCAAGAAAAACACATATGATAACAACATCTGTGTAAACAAAGAGAAACTACTGGTGCAAAAAGCCATTGCCAGACCAACTTGTTTTTGGCATTAATAGCGCAACAAATGCTCAACACGGAAATTTGTAGTACACATAATTGCCATGCGTAAATTAATTTAAATAATTTCCAATTTCACATGTTCTATAAAGAATACTGCAAAAATGTAGTAATACAGAATAAACAAATAAAAACCACATTAAAAGAAAATCAGATTAAGTCAAACTAATGGGATATAAAATTGAAAAACAAAATTTTTCATAAACCTATAAGTAGCTGTGTAAATGGGAAGATGAGTGAGTCTGGTGGCAACTTTGTGCAGCATTCGTTGCAAGAAGTTCGAGAGAGACGGGAGTACCTTTGCCTTGGCGGGGTGGGCGCAGTAACTGTGCTGACATTCATGGTCGAGCTAAAACACGTCGAGGGAACAGTTTACAGGTGACGGAAGGCACGCAGATGGGACTTAGCCCAAGTGTGTTTCTTTGGCACACTCGACAGACCAAGACGCCGACTGAATGCTGGCTTTCTGATGGGCTCTTGCGACATTATTCAAATCGTACTGCGATACCAGTTCTGCCTGTTCACATCTGGGTTCTCTGTTTCTCACCCCCATCACACGTGTGCCTTTCCTTGGCTGCGATGGAACCGTGGTGATGACTTGAATTATCAACTGCTCAAATTTTATATATTTCAAAAGTGCAACCAGAGAATGCTGCAAAGCATAAAACAGTTCTTAGTTCGGTACAAAATCAGGAAAACAAGACGTAGCATTTAAATAACAACCACCAGTGTTCATGCATGGGGTCAAATGCAAAAGCATTTTTAATGCATTTTAATGCTACTAATCAAGTATTTGCATAAAAAATGAAATTCCAAAAGTAATTCGCATTTAAATATTGGTCAATGTATTTGACCCCATGTCTGCACTGATAGTACATAGTGCATAGTGCAGGAAAGAAAACGTAACACATATTAAACCAACAGACATGTGTGCCAGTGGGTAAATCAAAGAAAGCAGAATGTTGTAGCAAACCACATTGAAGCAAAGTCAACGAGTAACAACAAGTCTATGACTTCTTGTTTGCCCCTTTAAACGTTGTATATACACTTACAGGTGCATGTCTGGTATCATGTTGCCAATGTTTGAATAAAGGAGCAATACCCCGGGTACATATTTACAGTGCAGTGCCCACATAACACCAAGCAGCAATGTCATCTGATAATGAATAACCGTAGAAAAATAACAGGAAAAAGTACAACAAAATGTAACAGTTCTTGCAAGGAACAAATGTAACAAAAATCAAGCAACACATTCGGCAAGGAATCGTTTTTATTTATATAAAAATAACACCACAAACCCATTATGATATTAAATACATTGCACTGAAACTTATTATGGCTTTGTCAATGAATATACAAAATTAGGCAGTCTACTTTTCACTGTGGGGGCTGGGGGGGTACATCTTTCTCAGTTTTTTCAAGGTTCACCAGTGTTTATTAAAGAAAAGGTACTTTATAATAATACCTACCAATCTTTGTAGGCAAGAGTATATACATTTATATTCCTTTCAAACATACAATAGTTTAACATTCGTTAAAAATATATATATCTTTAATTTCTGGTCCACTACATTTTATACCGTTACTTTTTTCCTGTTACTTTGTTGCTGACACACCAACCAATAATTGCATTGTCAGTAAGCAAATTAAACAGTGACATAGCAAACCCAAGCACAAGCATGCAGGCTGTGGGCCCTGATATACACATTCAGGGCCAGTCATGCACTGGGGATGGACAGCGAGGGTTCAGCCGGCATGCACAACATGTGTACATGCATGCATGCTCAGGGGCAAATGAATTGTACTGACCCACCTGGGCCAGATGTTACAGGGAAACACCCACTTTTTGGGTCTATTCTAGTCTCACCAAACAGATTCACATATACATGTAGAGTACACGTGCTATCTAGAAGTCAACAGTGACCATACTTTCCACTAACTGGCCCACCAGTCCAACATACCCATATGACGTGTGTAACTAACTATCTAACACATACAAAGACATGACCTGACAACTGTCATTAATACTCCCACAGATTAGCTGTTTATGTCTTGACTGATGTGCACCAGATCACAATTGTACACCAACTAAGCCCTCTACGGACGTATACCACATCACAGCAACACTTTAAAGCTCCCATAAAATGACCTAACGTCTTGTGTTAACTGTTTACATTTCAAGGATTAACGTACACGAAATACTTAATGGTGCTTAATGGTGATTGTCCATTCAAATAACTGACACATTAAACCTTACTGAAGCCTACTCAGTAACACTACAAGACGCTTAATGGCAACACCTAATTTGGTGACAATGTCCTCACTAAGACAATGGCAAGTAAGTGTAAGCCTTACCATTACTATCCATTACTGGCTGTAAAAACTTAGTAGTATCATATCAACAGGAAAATATCTACACGATGACCTGCTAAAGGAAATGTTTTTATATTATATATAAAAATTTTGTAACCCCACCAAATGCACTAAACACTCTCTAGGTTTCTAAACACACTGTAGTGACTATATATTTGGGCATCTAACATAATTAATTTATCCACTGTCCGAATCTCTAAAACATAAAATGCACAAAACTAATAATGTTTGTTTCTGCAACACATACAGGTACTATGTAGAACATATAACAAATTTCTTATATAACATACAGTGTCTGAATACATCGTCATTACAGTACTTTTATGACACATTGAACGCCTCATAAACCACAGAAAAACCAACGTTTGGAAATTGACCGTGGCCGCTACGGGACAAGCAATCAGAAGTGCGGAGAACCATCTCAACAAGCTATGAATATTTATCATCAGGAATCCTGCTTGCATCTACCTGCGTTTCACCTGCTCGGACAGTGAATTCATGTCCTAATCACTAAATTGCTTCTAAAGTAATGAACGTGAACTGAACGTGCCGTTTCGACATTAACTAGGATGACATTTTCAATCTCTCACGGCATGTTATATTGAGTGCGATGCTGTTTAAAACATTGTGTTGTGACATAAACGCTGGAGCATTGTTGGAAATGTTAACATCACATGAAGCCAAAATTATGTTTCCCAGGCACATTTTGACGGGTTTCACACTTGTTAATATGCACATTAGTTATTGGTAGAACAATATTATAAAGTTTCTTTGCCATGCTGCTGAATTCATAGTTTTTCTTATTACAATCCCTGTAGTAGAAGTTTGAGCGAACATTTTCCTTGTTAAAACTATACGATAAATGTTCGAAATGGCTAAATTATTTGTTAACCATTTCCATATGACACGCCCATCTAGCGGCCTCATTACTTGTGACACTTCTGTACAGCAGGAATTTGTCAAGCTTTGCCATTCAGAGTTTTAACTCATGATTATCTGCTGTGTGGAGCCACTTGTATACGTTGGCCAAGTTGAATAAATTATGTATTTAATCGTTGTTGAAGTTTATTATAGCTCACCAATAGTTTATGGAGATTTTCTCAGTTTTTTTAAGATGGATTATTCAAACCTGCAGTGGCTACAATGACAGAATCCAGTATTTCTTAGCTCCAAACATACGAACAAATATCCACTTCATCTGGGCAATCCAGGATCACTTGTGACGCGGTTTTTGTCTTTGTCATTAAGTCATAGAAATCAACAAATAGCCATCTTTATCAACCTGGACATACTTCCGGGACTAGTTGTCAAGTACGTTTGTCATCTTTTACATCTGGAGAAATCAACAACCATTCATGTGCATACTGCATACATCAGTGCTATCAGCACACCTCACCTACATGTGCTCACATGGTCATTTGTCATTAATCACCTGTATCAGGTGGGTTGGATGATTCGTTTAATGGCAGTATTGACGTGTTTGGTCACCTTTCAATGCTGCATCTTATCCGACGAGACAATCCATGTTTCATCTCATCTTTTTATTGGTAATCAACGTTGACCTTACACTGACCGGATGTGGCCACATGGCTGGGTCTGAATTAAGTCACATCTGATCAGAAATCAGACTACCTGTGTCCATGTGACATGTGTCAACCACGTGTAGGTGGAGACCACTGGCCAAATCGTTGGATTCTACAATGAGAACCTGGTTTAAAGACCTATGATCTGTTGTCAAACCTTGAGTGAGTTTGTTCACCGTAAATTGGTCCAGTTCACTCAGCTGAATGAAAGAGTACCTATGTTTAGCCTGCAGTTTATATTTGTATGAGAATGGAATGACAGCTTTTGTCACTACTGAAGACATTCATGATTAAAAAGCTGTCCCAGGTCGTTTAGCCCTGGTAGTCAAACATTGGCAGGGCACGATCAGAACAGAATCACTGAACCGTAACCAGTCTACATACGTGTACCAGACAAATGGGTGTGTCAAAACAAGTATATCTTTATTACTCAACTGTGAGTGATGTTATTTTACACACACGCACACAGCACACACAGCAGAAATATAGCAAGAAAACTGCCAGTTTTGCCTTTGGTAGTAATTGTAGATTCTTCAGACTTGTTAATCACTTCATCTGGGCAATCCAGGATCACTTGTGACGCGGTTTTTGTCTTTGTCTTTAAGGCATAGAAATCAACAAATAGCCATCTTTATCAACCTGGACATACTTCCGGGACTAGTTGTCAAGTACTTTGTCATCTTTTACATCTGGAGAAATCAACAACCATTCATGTGCATACTGCATACATCAGTGCTGTCAGCACACCTCACCTACATGTGCTCACATGGTCATTTGTCATTAATCACCTGTATCAGGTGGGTTGGATGATTCGTTTAATGGCAGTATTGACGTGTTTGGTCACCTTTCAATGCTGCATCTTATCCGACGAGACAATCCATGTTTCATCTCATCTTTTTATTGGTAATCAACGTTGACCTTACACTGACCGGATGTGGCCACATGGCTGGGTCTGAATTAAGTCACATCTGATCAGAAATCAGACTACCTGTGTCCATGTGACATGTGTCAACCACGTGTAGGTGGAGACCACTGGCCAAATCGTTGGATTCTACAATGAGAACCTGGTTTAAAGACCTATGATCTGTTGTCAAACCTTGAGTGAGTTTGTTCACCGTAAATTGGTCCAGTTCACTCAGCTGAATGAAAGAGTACCTATGTTTAGCCTGCAGTTTATATTTGTATGAGAATGGAATGACAGCTTTTGTCACTACTGAAGACATTCATGATTAAAAAGCTGCCCCAGGTCGTTTAGCCCTGGTAGTCAAACATTGGCAGGGCACGATCAGAACAGAATCACTGAACCGTAACCAGTCTACATACGTGTACCAGACAAATGGGTGTGTCAAAACAAGTATATCTTTATTACTCAACTGTGAGTGATGTTATTTTACACACACGCACACAGCACACACAGCAGAAATATAGCAAGAAAACTGCCAGTTTTGCCTTTGGTAGTAATTGTAGATTCTTCAGACTTGTTAATCAGACTATTTATTCCATGATGTCTGTTCTATCAATGTTAGCGTATCAATTGCTTTAGCTGGTGTGTGGAATTAGAAATTGTACACCGGATTTTTCAGAAACATTCCCATATGTGACAGTTAAATTTCAATCAAACACAGGAATTGAATTGCAATTACTTGTGTGTTTGGCCTGATGGCTAACATATTGATTTGATTAGCTTTTGATGTCCACAACCACCGTTAGAACACTTTAAATACATCGTCACGACTCAATGGGTCCGCTAATGGAATATTAACTGCTTAAGTGGTTTATCGAAAAGTGCCTCGCAATCTGGTCACAATGAATGAGGAGTTGCCATTGCAAGGCACTAGGTTGAAAACATAATCAGTCAATGACTTCTGTCGTTTCACCAGATACATGCCAGGTTATGCATCTATTTATGGCCAAACAATCCATGAACATGAAACTTCTACAAAACGTTTATGAAATAACATTTATATTTGCATACTATCATTTAGAGCACATCAGCATTCTCTTAAGCAACTGCGCATTCTGAAATCTGTACATATACATTTACCATCAAATACCGTTCGGAATTTAGGTGTTGTCTTGGACAGTAATTTCAGCTTTCATTTCACAAGTTTGCAAATCATGTTTCTATCATATACGTGATTTCCATCGAATCTGGCTTTATGTATCTTTATTGTCTGCTAAAACAATATCAGTTGCTCTGATTAATAGTCGACTGGACTATTCTAACTCACTTCAAAATAACATTGCCAAAACAAACTTATCTAAACTCCAACGTGTACAGAATTGTTTACTTAGGGCCCTGTGTTTATAACCATCGCTACCGCCACTTGAGCAGTTACATTGGCTTCCAGTTGTATACCAAATTAAATTTAAATTGGCTACTGCTACATACCGCACTCTTTCTATTCAATAACCGACACACTTAGTTAATCTGCTACGTCATTACAATGTACAAATCTTACAGTGTAACGCTATAAATGTATGTGCATTTATGTCAGTGAAATAAAACTACAGCACTCATTGCAAGACAGAATCACCAATGACAGAACAATACAAATATAAAAAAGTCCAATCGTCTACATTCTAGTTTAATGTATTCAATCTGAATAAAGTAATCACACACACTGCATTTTGCCAGAACTGTGTGCATATGATTGTATATTTATAATAAAATAATGTATATCAGTACACTGTAATACCTACACTTTTAGCAGTGGAAATCACTGATATGTATTGCACTTCTGTTAACCCGATTTCCACCAACCACTTTATTTATTCTAGTGTACATCAGTACATGTGCTCCAAAGGCATGTGTATTCCAAGTTGTTGCTGGACACAAATGACGTACTTACTTAGTGCAACTGACAACTCTGGCTTGTTGATTCTTGTGAAGGCTGACTGCCCAAACTGACAACTCTGGCTTGTTGATTCTTGTGAAGGCTGACTGCCCAAACTGACAACTCTGGCTTGTTGATTCTTGTGAATGACTGCCCAAACTGACAACTCTGGCTTGTTGATTCTTGTGAAGGACCTGACTGCCCAAACTGACAACTCTGGCTTGTTGATTCTTTTGGAAAGGCTGACTGCCCAAAAGACAACTCTGGCTTGTTGATTCTTGTGAAGGCTGACTGCCCAAACTGACAACTCTGGCTTGTTGATTCTTGTGAAGGCTGACTGCCCAAACTGACAACTCTGGCTTGTTGATTCTTGTGAAGGCTGACTGCCCAAACTGACAACTCTGGCTTGTTGATTCTTGTGAAGGCTGACTGCCCAAACTGACAACTCTGGCTTTTTTTCTTGTGAAAGGTGACTGCCCAAACTGACAACTCTGGCTTGTTGATTCTTGTGAAAGGGTGACTGCCCAAACTGACAACTCTGGTTGTTGATTCTTGTGAAGGCTGACTGCCCAAACTGAAACTCTGGCTTTTGATTCTTGTGAAGGCTGACTGCCCAAACTGACAACTCTGGCTTGTTGATTCTTGTGAAGGCTGACTGCCCCAAAATGACAACTCTGGCTTGTTGATTCTTGGAAGGGCCGACTGCCCAAACTGACAACTCTGGCTTGTTGATTCTTGTGAAGGCTGACTGCCCAAACTGACAACTCTGGCTTATTGATTCTTGTGAAGGCTGACTGCCCAAACTGACAACTCTGGCTTGTTGATTCTTGTGAAGGCTGACTGCCCAAACTGACAACTCTGGCTTGTTGATTCTTGTGAAGGACCTGACTGCCCAAACTGACAACTCTGGCTTGTTGATTCTTGTGAAGGCTGACTGCCCAAACTGACAACTCTGGCTCGTTGATTCTTGTGAAGGCTGACTGCCCAAACTGATAACTCTGGCTTATTGATTCTTGTGAAGGCTGACTGCCCAAACCAACTCTGGCTTGTTGATTCTTGTGAAGGCTGACTGCCCAAACTGACAACTCTGGCTTGTTGATTCTTGTGAAGGCTGACTGCCCAAACTGACAACTCTGGCTTGTTGATTCTTGTGAAGGCTGACTGCCCAAACTGACAACTCTGGCTTGTTGATTCTTGTGAAGGCTGACTGCCCAAACTGACAACTCTGGCTTGTTGATTCTTTTGAAGGCTGACTGCCCAAACTGACAACTCTGGCTCGTTGATTCTTGGAAGGCTGACTGCCCAAACTGACAACTCTGGCTGTTGATTCTTGTGAAGGCTGACTGCCCAAACTGACAACTCTGGGTCGTTGATTCTTGTGAAGGCTGACTGCCCAAACTGACAACTCTGGCTTTGATTCTTGTGAAGGCTGACTGCCCAAACTGACAACTCTGGCTCGTTGATTCTTGTGAAGGCTGACTGCCCAAACTGACAACTCTGGCTTGTTGATTCTTGTGAAGGCTGACTGCCCAAACTGACAACTCTGGTTGTTGATTCTTTGGGGGACTGCCCAAACTGACAACTCTGGCTTGTTGATTCTTGTGAAGGCTGACTGCCCAAACTGACAACTCTGGCTTATTGATTCTTGTGAAGGCTGCTGCCCAAACTGACAACTCTGGCTTGTTGATTCTTGTGAAGGACCTGACTGCCCAAACTGACAACTCTGGCTTGTTGATTCTTGTGAAGGCTGACTGCCCAAACTGACAACTCTGGTTGTTGATTCTTGTGAAGGCTGACTGCCCAAACTGACAACTCTGGCTCGTTGATTCTTGTGAAGGCTGACTGCCCAAACTGACAACTCTGGCTTGTTGATTCTTGTGAAGGCTGACTGCCCAAACTGACAACTCTGGCTTGTTGATTCTTGTGAAGGCTGACTGCCCAAACTGACAACTCTGGCTTGTTGATTCTTGTGAAGGACCTGACTGCCCAAACTGACAACTCTGGCTTGTTGATTCTTGTGAAGGCTGACTGCCCAAACTGACAACTCTGGCTTGTTGATTCTTGTGAAGGCTGACTGCCCAAACTGACAACTCTGGCTCGTTGATTCTTGTGAAGGCTGACTGCCCAAACTGACAACTCTGGCTTGTTGATTCTTGTGAAGGCTGACTGCCCAAACTGACAACTCTGGCTCGTTGATTCTTGTGAAGGCTGACTGCCCAAACTGACAACTCTGGCTTGTTGATTCTTGTGAAGGCTGACTGCCCAAACTGACAACTCTGGCTTGTTGATTCTTGTGAAGGCTGACTGCCCAAACTGAAACCCGGGTTCTTGTGAAGGCTGACTGCCCAAACTGACAACTCTGGCTTGTTGATTCTTGTGAAGGCTGACTGCCCAAACTGACAACTCTGGCTTGTTGATTCTTGTGAAGGCTGGCTGCCCAAACTGACAACTCTGGCTTGTTGATTCTTGTGAAGGACCTGACTGCCCAAACTGACAACTCTGGCTTGTTGATTCTTGTGAAGGCTGACTGCCCAAACTGACAACTCTGCTTGTTGATTCTTGTGAAGGGCTGAAAATGACAACTCTGGCTTGTTGATTCTTGTGAAGGACCTGACTGCCCAAACTGACAACTCTGGCTTGTTGATTCTTGTGAAGGACCTGACTGCCCAAACTGACAACTCTGGCTTGTTGATTCTTGTGAAGGACCTGACTGCCCAAACTGACAACTCTGGCTCGTTGATTCTTGTGAAGGCTGGCCCAAACTGACAACTCTGGCTTGTTGATTCTTGTGAAGGCTGACTGCCCAAACTGACAACTCTGGCTCGTTGATTCTTGTGAAGGCTGACTGCCCAAACTGACAACTCTGGCTTGTTGATTCTTGTGAAGGCTGACTGCCCAAACTGACAACTCTGGCTCGTTGATTCTTGGGGCTGACTGCCCAAACTGAAAATCTGGCTCGTTGATTCTTGTGAAGGCTGACTGCCCAAACGACAACTCTGGCTTGTTGATTCTTGTGAAGGGTGACTGCCCAAACCCGCAACCCTTTTTATTCTTGTGAAGGCTGACTGCCCAAACTGCAACTCTGGCTCGGTTCTTGGAAGGCTGACTGCCCAAACTGACAACTCTGGCTTGTTGATTCTTGTGAAGGCTGACTGCCCAAACTGACAACTCTGGCTTGTTGATTCTTGTGAAGGCTGACTGCCCAAACTGACAACTCTGGCTCGTTGATTCTTGTGAAGGCTGACTGCCCAAACTGACAACTCTGGCTCGTTGATTCTTGTGAAGGCTGACTGCCCAAACTGACAACTCTGGCTCGTTGATTCTTGTGAAGGCTGACTGCCCAAAATGACAACTCTGGTTGTTGTTCTTGTGAAAGGTGACTGCCCAAACTGAAACTCTGGCTTGTTGATTCTTGTGAAGGCTGACTGCCCAAACGCAAATCTGGCTGGGTTTATTCTTGTGAAGGCTGACTGCCCAAATGACAACTCCTCTTTATTCTTGTGAAGGCTGACTGCCCAAACTGACAACTCTGGTTGTTGATTCTTGGAAGGCTGACTGCCCAAACTGACAACTCTGGCTTTTGATTTTGGAAGGCTGCTGCCCAAACTGACAACTCTGGCTTGTTGATTCTTGTGAAGGCTGACAACTCTGGCTCGTTGATTCTTGTGAAGGCTGACTGCCCAAACTGACAACTCTGGCTTGTTGATTCTTGTGAAGGCTGACTGCCCAAACTGACAACTCTGGCTTGTTGATTCTTGTGAAGGCTGACTGCCCAAACTGACAACTCTGGTTTTTTGATTCTTGTGAAGGCTGCTGCCCCAAAATGACAACTCTGGGTGTTGATTCTTGTGAAGGCTGACTGCCCAAACTGACAACTCTGGCTTGTTGATTCTTGTGAAGGCTGACTGCCCAAACTGACAACTCTGGCTTGTTGATTCTTGTGAAGGCTGACTGCCCAAACTGACAACTCTGGCTTGTTGATTCTTGTGAAGGCTGACTGCCCAAACTGTACAACTTTGGCCACATCAGCAGCATAGGGAACAAAGGGAATTCAA
Source organism: Ridgeia piscesae (assembly GCA_025642075.2). Classification (NCBI taxonomy): domain Eukaryota; kingdom Metazoa; phylum Annelida; class Polychaeta; order Sabellida; family Siboglinidae; genus Ridgeia; species Ridgeia piscesae. The sequence goes on from JAODUO010000994.1 coordinate 248,517, forward strand.
TGTGTTCATAAATTAAAATATTATCGAAAACAATCTTTCAAATATGTGTATGTAGAGCCACCTTTGGTTTGGCATTTTTTGTTGGGTTACTAAAAACTGCGTTTACTGTTTTTTTGCAATACTGTATTTGGTTATGTGACCTGAGAAGTGAAAATAAAACACTCCACTAAGCGTACCTACACTCAGGTAACTGTTAAAATATCACAGTGTCGCGAGTACACAATACAACCAACACGTTAGTAAATTATTTATGTGTGTCTCCAGTATAGGACAGTTACGTGTTTGGTTTCCACATAACCTACACAGTTCTGCATCAGTGCTCAGACACTTTACAAATTGGATCAGTGATCGTATTGATAAGGAAGCTGTGAACATGGAAATTACATTACACATTGGATTCTCTTCTCTCAGTAGAATGGGTATTTTATATAATTTGAAACTGATTAATTAATATAGTCACCAGACATCCTTTTGTATTTAAATTCCTCCAGTTTCTTTTCAAACAAGAACGGTTTATGTAACTCTACACTCAACATTGTTTATGTAACTCTATGTAAACAATGCTTTACACAAAAACTTAGTTGTAAACAAGTGAGGACATTTCTTGTTTTATAATCATCAAGTAGGCACATATATTCACTTTATTAGGAGTAGGAAACATATTTTGGGCATTTGTATGTGTTTTTATTCTTTATTCATTTAAAACTATGTCTGTATTTGTGCCTACACACATGACTGGGCGTGGCTGGGGCATGCAATGTTTGTGAAGACAGCACTGGCTGGACTCTGTATTAGTGTACAAACTATATACTGCATTGATTTATTCCGTGTACCCTGTACTAAGGTAATCGTAAAAGGTGCACTGTTGCCCCACTTTCGCCAACAGAGCCATCTGAGCTGTCTGACAGGACTAGCATTGTTCAGGTCCTCTCTTTGATTAAGTCTCTTCACTGGTGTGTGTCAGAACATGTGTATGGCATGCCAAGCAACCGGCACACAAAAGAGACCAGAGTAGTACGCATCAGACAGCCACGGACATAGACACAGACACAGACATGGCAGCACACAGACTACCACTACCAGTGGACATGTTTACTACCTGTAGAATTACAACTACAAAATAACACTACTACAGTCTCTTGTATCTACAATAACTAAAAAAGCAAATAGCACACTTGGCTTCTTAAGACGATATATACGCAGATGTCCGATAAACAGCAAACTGACGGCATACATTGCCCTTGTCTTAGAATATTTTATAGGGAAGTGAACGTCACTGGAATACTGGGGTATCCCTTGTGTTAGGCTTAACAATGTTGCCATTTCAAGTAGCTGGTTTTTGTAGATTATATCACATTAAATCACTCACAAAGAAAGTTAAAGTTTTCATTATGTTAATCACAGTATACTTTCCATGACAATTCAGACTACATGAATAAACCATTGTGGCAATTATGACACGCTTTAGCCATTGGAGCGGTCAATGCTCTGCTGATTTGTCTAACTGCAGACTGACGTGACCATTGCATTCTCACAATGTGTGGTTCGCGTGTCATGAACCATACAGTACAACAGTTCATACTCACCAGGCCAAGAATGTGTCAGCATGATTTATCAGGTTTTGTTGCCTGAGAAGAAGGATGCACTATATAGAAACTGTTATCATTGCTTGCTAGGTGTGAAAATTCAAAGTGAAACTCAAGTCTGAAACTTTATTAAATGGCCATCTACCATTTTTTTGAATGAAATGTTGATTGCCATTGATGACCAGACCGTTGTTAACATATTAAATTAGTCAGGAATCGCACAATCTCTTAGATCAAACATTCCTCCACACAAATTTCACTGTAAAACATTTCCCTATGTTTTTGTCGTAAAAAAAATGTTTCGACCACAGATAACTGAACGTTTGAACATTCCACGTGTTAGGCTTCAACTGTTTGATGGCTTGACAGGTCGGTTGCTAGGCAACAGGACACATGATGGATGGGTCAATTATCGATAATTCATCAGGAAACAGCCATTGTGAAAAGCTATAATAATAATTTTAAATATACCTTCTTATGCTTATCATCATAAAATATGACAACTTTGTATCAACCAAATTTATCTTACTATCAAGATGTCTTTGGTGAGCCACACGTTAAAAGACAATAAGAATGACACATACCACCGATATTATGAATCTTGCTTATCTGTTTACTGGCTAACAAAGAGTAAGATGACACATCCACACATTCACTTCCTGGTCTAACTGGTATCATGGCTGCTGAGCAACAGGCAAAATTGTCAGTCGCCAGAGCCAAGTGATAAGTCTGATACGCAGCCAAGTGCCCAAAACACATTAAATATGTATTCACACCCAGTAAGTAGTCAGGCGCATGTGGACAATTGCCATGTATCAATAATGCAAGACGAGTTTGCCAATGAAATATTGCAAATAAGCATTAAGTTCTTATACACAGCAATATCCAATCATTGGACCACTCATGACACTTCACACATTGCTCCTGGCAATGCCTGCTTAGTCGAACACCATCGACTTCTCTGGGAAGCAGACAGCCAAGAATGTCATTTATATAATCTCCTCAATGCATTATTCTATATCAAATCTGTTTTAAAGACAATATTATTATCCATGACCGCAGTTCAACTCTAGCCATTGTGTGACGCGCAAATGTTTCACTGTATCAATTTATCAAACTGAAGTTTTTTCTCACTTTTCAACACTTGACGCACTATGTAGTGTATTATTGATCAAACTACTGCATTTTAATTCCATGTCGTGTGATTGATGTCAAGTCGTTGCCAACATTATAATTATTGTGTTCAAGGTAAACGTCAGAGGTCCCTGGCACTTCAAGTGCTCTCAAATAACTCAGATGAAAACAGACACATCTCAGCTAAAACGTAAGAAATGTAATGTGCACAACGTTTCTATAGACAATTTGTTCAACCTGGTAGTTACAAATTGTTACATGTCATGATTAAAACAGCTTACTTTAAGTACGATAATGATGTATTCACATTGTTTTGCTGCTATTTCAAGGCTTGGGTCTTTCTTTTTCACTCTCCATTGCTCCCGTTCAATCAGCAATGAAAATCACTGTCTATAGACAGTGGTGGATATTTATGTACAAACAGTTTTGTCATAGTTAGTAACTGAAGCATGGCTGAATGCTCCCTGAGAATTTTTTGTTTTTATTGTTTCTACGTGAAATTGAGGTGTTCTTGCATGGTTGGTTGCTCCACATGGACTGGATACTGCATTAAGTATTACAACCATGCCTTTGAGATGTTTTGTAGTATGGAATATAGTTTCGGCCACCATCGGCGGCCTTCTTCAAGAAGGCAGCCAATGGTGGCAGAAATATTGAAGTGAGTAGAAATTATTACGGGGTAGTTGTGTAATCAGAAATTTTACTTGAATAATATACTTTCAACTTGATGAACATTTTCACAAAATTTGTTACAGTTTGTTACAGCAAGATAGATGTTACATTACTAAAAGGATAAATTATAACAGGGCAGTTCCACGGTGTCGGACGTACATTTCAGACACTTTAGCTATGCAGTATGTACACGATCAAGGGATAGAAAGTGCCACAACTTTGTACTGTCAGATATTATAAGAACCCACTAGGACATAATTGTCCCATACAATGTGTGTTCCCTCTTGTAATACAGTGACAAACATGCATGGTGTCTTGAAGAAGGCCGCCGATGGTGGCTGAAACGTTGAAGTGAGTCGAAATTATTAGTTGTGTAATCAGAAATTTTACTTGAATAATGTAACCAATTTCCTTTCACTTTGTTTCACACATCTCTCCATCAACCTTGTGCTGCCCTCTCTGTCCCAAACCACAAGTTCCTGCCCCTATTCCCAGTTCCCACCACTGTCTACAGTCACATATGTTCTAATCATCAACGTAGCAGGACAATGGTGCGCACTGTCAGTGCACTGTTGATCCAGTGCATGCATAG
>JAODUO010000994.1:257500-312500 GCA_025642075.2 Ridgeia piscesae
AGCGAGGGAGGAAGGGAGGGAAGGAGGGAGGGATGAAGCAGAAAAATTGAGGGGCTTGGGAGTCCACAAACAAACGAAATACTTAGAGAGGGAAAGTGAGAGAAAGGTGGAGAGAGAGGGTGAGAGAAATAGGGATGACATCATGATGGGGGAGAGAGTGAGGGGAAGAGGAGGAAACAACAATTGTCCAGGAAGTAGAGGGACTTGGTTACAAATGAATGCAGTGAATATGGCAGCATACACTTAAAGCTACCTGTGGTTTCAAATTGCACTTATCTCATGCCAGGGGGGTGCCTAGTGCCAGGCTGTAACAAACAAGTGACACACTAGCCCCTGGCAAATTGAAGCAGTGCAGTTTCAACTTTCTGCCAGGAAACTTGTACAGCAGCACTGAGCGTTGCTTTCATGCACACTGTACATAAGTATTGATTTTCATGTGGAAAATCGGTGGGAATCCATTGAACTCGTGTTCCACTCTGTTCTAGGAGTCTACTGATAAATCTGGGAGTCCGGACTTTTCAACATTACACATTGGCACTGAGTTCATTCAGTCTGATGTTTGACAAAACTTGAATTTGTCATCTCCCTAAGGTGTGGAGTCAAATGGATTCCTGCCAACAGCCCAGAAGACGAAACATGGAATCTCAAGCACAACAAACTACTAGAATCAAACAAGTGTGGCTCTGAGAAGTTCTGAAGAAATACACCTTTGTAGACATTATTAAATGCCAGAGACAGGGGCACAGGGCTATACATTTTTAACACAAGTCCAATGTTCACATTACAGCAAGATGGAGATCGGTATACAATTTTAACGTTGATCTACGGGCTACTTTTTAAAGCATGCACAGCACGCAAAACTGTCGTTACAAGCTTGATAGCATTCCTTAGATCTATGACTATCAGAAATACTGCTGAATACCTCAAACAGTTGTCACATGAAATGGCTCAAACCTGGTAATGTAACACAGTTTACGTTACAACAGCCAGGCCCATTATGCCAGGAACTATGCTGCTGACAGGTAATAAAGGACATCAGTAATCTATTACTCAACAGTTACAGTCACCACAGGTGTGGCCACTGGGCATCCTCCCATTGAGTATGTTGTAGTTCCACAGTGACACTACATGCAGACATTTAGCACACTGCTAAACTGTCACTGCAAGCCGTGTGTTTAGTTAGCTTATACAATCATATATCAGTCAGATTCATGCCATGTTGATTTGACCAGCACTAAATGAATGCACTGATTCGAAAACTGAATCATGGAAATTTGCACTAACAGTCTTTGAAACATCGCCATAAAAAGTCAGGCAAAGTACAGAAGACTCAGAAGTCTAGTGATTTTGTTGACAGACTGATGAAAACTAATTACCTCGAGTCGCACTGAGCAGACATCTGGCTAAATTTAAACCCAAGTGGAACTTGAGCCAACTAATCCTTTGAACCATTAAAAATTAAAGCATTAATGAAATCTTGACTGCCTAATCATGTGAATACTGTTTTGGGCAGTTTCACGAGAGAATTCATGCTCCTTAAATGTGGGTAAGTAATCTTGAATTAAAGACCTGAAATAAATTTTACCATAATCTGAAATTTTGAACAGACAAAATAATAGCAATATATTATATAATTAGCATGAACTTATGTATAAATTTGAACACATAGATTCACATAATTTATCTGAAACTTGCCAACTTTGAATAAATTATTTTAAAATCAGTCATTCTTTTCCAAATTTACCACCAAAAAACAATGCTGTAGATGAAATATTTTCAACTGGATCATTAAACTTTTAATTATGTTAACATTGTTAGTAAGAAACTAGTTACAACCAGGTGTGAATAATGTTTAGCATTTTGCTCCTCATATTTTTGCTCCCCCCCTTACTTGTGCACTTGTACCTGTCCAAAATTAACTTCACCTGCCCAAATGACAACTAAACAGGCCTCTAGATAAAGCTATGGTGAGTTTTAGTGAACACAACACTACTACTACACTGTATACAATGACTACACCTCAATATAACCTATTACAGTCAGTGTTACTGTTAGCAATATACTTCATTAGTTACTCATCCAAATTATAATGACATTTCAGAATCGTGTTTGAATGAGAAGATACATTGTTCATGTGTACAGCTGTATATATTGCAATACGCAAAACCAAGTTTGTGTCTGAAATCCCTGAATAATTTCTTGGAATTTGTGTAATCAATATGTACTGTGTTCTATCTTTTTCCCATAGCAACAGTGGATACATGGATTACGGTGATAATGACCTATCTTTCTAGGAAATTGCCAGAACATAACGTCAATCCACTTACGTAAACAGTTCCACATCAAAGAACTTACACATGTGCCATTCATACATGGGGTCAAATACATTTGTATTTGAAGTATTTAAATACTTTTTGTAAAATATTTGTAATTGAATTTGTATTTGACGTTTAGGAAATGAAAATATTTGTATTTAAATATTTTCCTAAAGTATTTGACATTTTCAAATACATTGTCAATAAAAAAAATTGTATTCCTATAATGACGGGATTTTGTCTGAGGGGGCTTTGTCCTGAGGGGGTTTGTCCCGGATTACAAGATCACAATGTCATGTGATGACTACCAAACTGGCTACCTCCACTACAACTTCACTCAACAGTGGTAATTATTGCTACAACTGCTAACTTATTGATGAAGAAACTTGACAGCAGGTGTCCCTATGGCCATGGCAGTGACCACAACTTTTGTTTGCTTAGAACCAGAGGAAGGATTAGCACCAGACAGTGACCATAGGTCACTGTCAGGTTGTTCTTTAATCAGGCTCCAAGCTGGCACCAGGTTATTCTGGTCTGCGGGCTGTCTTTCAAGTTGAGTTGCCACACTTCCTCACAAGATCTTAGCTATCATTTACATTGTCTCTTCTGAGGGCAACATCTATAGGTATTTTAGTATGGACTTTATGGCTTAACTGTTTTAAACAACAGAATTATGGCCTCTGTGGATAGAGGTTTCTGAGTTACTCGTCACTGTGACATAGTTAGCAACAGCACTGGTTTGCCTAGCACTGGTTTGCCTAGCACTGGTTTGCCTATCGTTGTGTGAGCAAAACACTAATTATGCCTATAAACTAGATGTCTCGATATATGATTTGCATTTCTTTTACTTATACTGTATAGTAATATATCCTGAAAATGAAAAGTATCTGAGAAGTATTTGAAATACTTTCCAATGTATTTGTATTTAAATACTTTTGCTTTTAAAAGTATTTGTAATTGTATTTGAATCCCTCAAGAGTATTTGTATTTAAATACATTTCAATGTACACCCTGTACTCGGTATTTGACCCCCATGTCTGGTGCCATTATCTCGCAGTGTAAACATAATATGTTTCTCCAATCTTAAGCATATGGCTGCAGATTTAGCACAACTAACACTAAATGAGCTGTTTTAATTAATTTTTAATTTTTACAGTTGTCATGCCTAAATGATGGTGGAGGCAAAACAATTATTCGAGTACTTACATATCTGGGATAAACTGCATTATTTACACAATATTTAAACAGTTTTGTAAATTACTGCACATCTGAGTCAGCTTAAAGTACACAATAGTAACTTAATAATGGGGTCATCACCAATATCCTGATTATCCTCGTAGAAAGCACTTGTGGCACTTAGCTACTACATTATCTCAGTAAGTATTTTGGTAGCATCCAAAAACAACATGCATGTCTGGGTTTTTACCGATCAAGTCAAAGTGCGTTGGGTCTATTACCAACTCAACTGTTTTTCCATTCCCAAATCTGCGATCAATTACTTACACAATTTCAAACTGAGTGTGTTAGTGTTATATGTACCAATGAGAAAATCGCGTACAAAATGTAACTTCCTAAGCATGCCATTTTAGATATTCATGTTTGTAAATTGCCGCTTTTTTAACATTAGAGTTCTGAATAGTAGTATGAAGTATGCATTAATTTATAATTGTTGTCATAAATCTAGTTTTGCCAAGTATTGGAGATGTTTACATGCATAAAAGACGTATTCATCTTATACCTTCTTTTAGCCTTCAAAATGCAGTGTTCAGCAGCTCACTTTGTTACTGACGATTACTGATGCACCTGAAGCCTGAAAATTGATGGTCTATCATGAATTCATGATGATGATTTCTTTACACCTGCAAGGGTTTTTAGACATCGCATAAGAGGGGCAACTGCGTGCATCAAATTCACCACGGATGAGTGAGCATCAGTTTCTTAATCAACACAACCTGCCAGCATAGCTTTATGTAGAGACCCGTCCACCCGTCATTTGGTCGGATAAAAACTGAATATGGACGGGTAGAAATATGGGTGGACGGGTAAAAAAATTAAGGAGCAAAAAAAGGTCTTCCAAAACGGTATATACTGTCAGTTATGCCTTGAAAGTGAGTGAAAATGGTGTCACATGTGTGTTTGTAGTCCATTTCAGGTCATCAGACACATTTAAAAGTTTGTAAACTGGCTTAACAGTTAACATCCATTTGTCCACCAAAACATGTGTGACTGGCAATATTGTTATCCTGCATAAAGCCCTGCCTGCTCATTCTATGTATACTATAGACAGACTACAGAACTCACTCATGCAGGTGGCAGGAAGCAGTTACAGCAACAGCAGCACATACCACAGAAGTATGTGACAGACCTATCCTCCCAGTCACTGACATTATAGTAAAGATGTGTTTTTAATGATAAAGTGCACCATTTTATTTTAATTAATTATTTATTATATTACCATATTTATTGCTTTATCCATGGAAGACTTGGCAGGCCCCTATGTCGGGATGCTCAGGAACTTACCATTTGGAGAAAGCCTACACATTTGGGAGAAAGGCACACCCAGCAGAGCATAGAAATACCATCATTTGTTTCAAAGAACAACTATGATGATGATCCCACAGTGACATGAATGACTAACTATAGATTAGTGGAGTATAATGTTGGTGACAGCCAGGTGATATTGACACTGTCACTGGTTCACTGTATGTTCTAGGTGACTGTGGCCACAGTGTGTGTGAAGAGAGAGCAGTAATGTGTTTACACAGACAAGTAGCTCAACTGAACAATACGATAATGGATATACATGTATATATAAGCCAATTTACGAGCAATTATTTAATGACACAGTATCATCAAATGTGAATTTATTATAGCTCCCAGAACATCAATGAAAACCTCAGGTGATCCTGATAATGGAATGCTTTTTTGTAACAGGCACTACCTCATTTACACAGGCGTTGCTGCATTTCTAAATTCTATGAACACTGCCGTTAGAACAACACACAGTTGTGTATGAGTTCCAGACCACAACTATTAGTAGAAGTAGAACCAACCAGACTCAACCAGCTCACCATCGCAGTACAGGGCAGTGTCATCACAGTCAGCACTGCACGCAGCAGATTCAAAAACAATCCATTGAGGTGCATTCACTATGTTTACCAGGAAATTTCGTATTTATAGTTTCTTAAAACTAACATTGATAAAATGAATAATTCTCCCGTGAAAGCAGCAGCTCAGCAATAGTGTGTTGAGGGTGCTCTGTCTTCTGCTCAGAGGAGTCTCGGTGTGACGGAAATGCTCTGCCCCCTGCTCAGAGGAGTCTGTGTGACAGAAGTGCTCTGCCCTCTGCTCTTCTAGATTTCAATTGAAATAAAAAATCTATTCAAATACAAATACACTACCATTTTTTTTATTCAAATATGATTCAAATACATTGTGGCTTGACATTTTTGAAATTTGATTCAAATATGATTCAGATACGTGGTCACTGCCAGGGCCCTGGGGGACACCTGCTGCCAAGTTCAATAATTAGCACTGTTGGGTGAAAGACACATTAAAGTTGCAATCAATGGATATTTTGAAGATTATTTGGTGAAAGGTAATCAGTTTGGCAGTGTGATAATGAAACAGAAATTTTTATACAGAAAATGTATTTGAAAAAAGTATTTGAATGTATCAAATACTTTACAAATGTATTTGACCCATGCCTGGTAAAGACAAAAGTTCATTAGTCCAAAAAATTTTTTTAGAATTGATTAGCATCACTGTCTCTACAAAGGCTTGATTAACTGCTGTTGACTAATTGGCAGGCAGGTTTATTAAACTCCCATTATTGTGCTAGTGTGCCAAACTAGTTGGTAGCACTGCACTGGAGGAAACCTGGGTTCCTTTGTCTTAGCCCAGGATGTTTACACAGCAGGTCACAGCAGGATTCTTTGAAGCACACTCCCTGTGAATACCTGCCTTTATGGCTATGTAGATAAGTTTCACTGGATTCCCATTCATTCATTGATGCTAATCTTTCACCAGCTTGACTGTAGGCCAATTTTCTTACAGCTGCATGCACACAGTTGACCATACCACAGGTGTGAAAAATAGTCTGTCTAGACTCCTTAGATTTACCTTTTGTTGGTAAAATGGAAATTTGTTATGTGTATTTGATTGTATATAATTTGCAAATACTTTTCAAAACAAACTAAATTAAATATCAAATACGCACCCTTTTGTGATTTTCAATTCAAATACGCACATTTTTTTAATTCAAATACATATTTGAAGCCAACCTTGAGAGAGACATCACTAACAAAGTGTGCCAGCTTTGTGAAGCAGCAAACATTTTGAAGGGGGAAATTGTTGCTGTTCAAAGGCTGTCCTGCAATCATTGTATTTCACACTTCCACAGTTATTCACAGTACAATGCTGTGGATCATAGCTTTATGTAGAGACCCGTCCACCGTCATTTGGATGGGTAAAAACGAATATGGATGGGTAGAAATATGGTGGACAGGTAAAAAAACTGAAGGAGAAAAAAGGTCTTCCAAAACCATAGATATTGTTAGTTATGCCTTGAAAGTGAGTGAAAATAGTGTCACATGTGTGTTTGTAGTCCATTTCAGGTCATCAGACACATTTAAAAGTTTGTAAACTGGCTTAACAGTTCACATCCACGTGTCCACCAAAACGTGTGACTGGCGATAATTTTATCCTGCATAAAGCCCTGCTGTGGATCCAACACTGGGCACTCATTGAGCTATGGCCATATGGCTGAATGAGAGCACTTCTTACACTAGGCCAACTCATCCAAAGCTAAGTAGAATTGTATATGACTAGCTTTGGATGAGTTGGCCTAGTGCCCTAGTGTAAGAAGAGCTCTCATTCAGCCATATGGCCATAGCTCAATGAGTGCCCAGTGTTGTATCCACACTCCACAGCAGGGCTTTATGCAGGATAGCATTATTGCCAGTCACACATGTTTTGGTGGACACATGTATGTTAACTGTTAAGCCAGCTTACAAACTTTTAAATGTGTCTGATGACCTGAAATGGACTACAAACACACGTGACACAATTTCCACTCACTTTCAAGGCATAACTAACAATATCGATGGTTTTGGAAGACCTTTTTTGCGCCTTCATTTTTTTACCCGTCCACAACCCGTCAACCATATTTCTACCCGTCCATATTCGTTTTTACACGTCCAAATGACGGGTCTCTACATAAAACTATGCATGTCTACCAGTGTGAGTACCACAACATTTGGAACCAGTTGGCAAACATTTGATCCTGCATGGAAATATAAGCACAATGTCTCCCAGGTATACAAGAACATAGCATCTGGGCTTCACTGTCCAAGTAACAGTTAACTGGCACCCAATACTCACACCTCAGTGGGCTATTGGGACAGGGGCTAGAGTCGCAGGGGCTAGTGGGGTGATACTCCAGAAAGAATTGTTAACTGACCTCAATTGTTATTATACATTGTTTATTGTACACTGCTGAATAGGGAAATTATGACAGATGATATTCTAAATAAACCCCTGGGTAGGCCTGTTTTTTTCCTGTTCAAAACAAGACTGGCCCAGATGGCACCATTACATATGTCATGATATGTGATAAAAATCCTGGCATGTGAGATTGATATCCAGCAGACACAAACTGCAGACATGTGATGTGGCGTAAAAAGAATCTGGAAAAAACATGTTTTTCCCGAGACATGCTTCAATAACCACTTCTCTATAGATGCACGTATTGGAAATGTGCTAGTCAGCCCAATAAATGTACAATCCTTCACAGCAAGGTGACAGATGGACTATGTGTGTCATTTGAGAATGCTGAATATGGTATCAATATCAGGACTCCCATTTGCCTAAATTTATGTACATATATACATTACTTTGACACCAACACCCAAATAACTTGAATCTATGCACCAGCAAAGATTGGTGCACGTTTACTGTTATTTGCACCAGAAAATATGTATCCACAAATTGCTTTTTAACAATATGCATTTTAACATATAGGGAGGAACTGAGTACCCTGAAAACGAAGAATGATTAGGAATATATTGGCAGCTCTGCTTGGCACGTCACGGTGACTGCTTATTTGGGTCGGCCTGACGTATTGTTTTAAAGTGCTTCAAGTTCATGAATGGGAGGCAGTGGTGAATAATTGAGACATGTTTTGCCCTGATAATGTCAATACTAAAATAACATGTCACCAGATTTGGTGATGGGGGTCAAGTTTAATGCAACTGTAGTTCTCCTAAGCCCTCTGTAGTTTGTGTTTGAAAAATTATCCCATTATATAAAAAACAAAGATTGTTTTCAACAGCAAGGTATATGCAAACTATACATTAACCCTCAGGGGTCGAAATAGTGGGTGTCCGGCAGTCCGAGGACTGCCAGAAATTCAGTCGGACTGCCGAAGATGGCGTCAGCAGCAGTCCGACGGACACCCGCCAAATTCGGGAATATTTTTACCAGTTTTTATTCACAATGTCGATCTTCGATAACAGCAACGACCCCTATTGATCAAGTCGAAAATGATCGTCGCGAACCTACCGGATTACTAACCAGTTACTTGAAATTAATGTTTTCCATTTCGATCTTCGAATGCGTGTTTAAATTTCATTTTCACAGCGATCTTCAGAGGGAGCGAAGCAAAATTTCGGAGCTTTTTATTTGCGCGAGTCAGTTTTACGTTAGAGTTTATTGTTGGAAAGTGTTATTGAATATTGTTAAAGTTATTTGTTTCCGATGCGTGTAGACTGTAGTTGTTTACCGACAATAACATGTGGAGGCATATTTCCGCCACACACCAACCTGGTAGATAATTAAGACATATCCTTAACAAATTGGCCCCTGTTTTAAAAAATATGGCACAACACAGAAATGTCAATTATGGGTGTTATTTTGAAGAAAAAATACTTGGAACAAAAAATTTCCTCAACAACATTTACTAATTATTTGAGGCACGCAAACAATTAGTAAATGGGACATTATTTTTGGGACATATCCACCAATTAGGGAGGAAGGTCCATGTGCACTAAATACATTTCCAGAAACAGCACTAGCTAGAGAATACATCAAGATTACAACTTGTTGGAATGACCCTAGACTAGTTGTGACAGTGTCTTCCCGTTATAGCTACTTCCCGTTATAGCTACTTTTTATTCCCGTTATGGCTACTAATTAAGTTTGACGGTTGAATTAGTCCCGTTATAGCTACTTTTCTATTTCTCAAGTTTACAACGTAACAAGATAAGGGAGCATTAACTATTTCATCTCCATCCAGCTGATGTCCATGAGGGGTGGACGGCTTTGATATATGAAATTTCAACAAAGTCAAGTGATCATTTTTAATGAGTACTTTGTGGAGACATGGCTTGATGATGATTAAAAAATCACCATGGACATGTGGAATGTCTATGTATATAAGTATATATATATATATATATATATATATATATATATATATTATACTATTTTATTTTAACACTAAACATTTGGACCAGTTCAAGCATTCTGTGTCAAATGTAAGCGAAACAATGGCTTGAATGGTGACTGGGATTTACCTCAAAATTAGTGGGATGCATAGACTCATGATCATAAACCGACATACCAAATATCATAAAAATCGAAGACGGTTATGTAAATTTCACTGTTTTTGATTGATTTGACATGGAATGACCCATACACAGAAACTGACAAACGAACAAATAACCATGTTAAGGGAAGGAATTCCAAGTTTGCGAAAGTGGTGAGGAAACATATTTTTTTTGATAAATGCAATTCTGTACTCAGCACAATTAATGTACCTGGTAGTTGTCTTTTGAAAAAAAAAATTTGCACAAGTGTTTTATGGTATATTTTCCATTTCCAATAACTGACAGTTACATTTATATAACATTCTTATAACTTTTAAAATGTGTTCTTCAATAATACATTTCATGTAGGAATCTTACAGTAACCTGAATTAGTTAATGCTCCCTCTTGCTATCCCCTCCTGAATTGTGAAATTTAATAAGTAGCTATAACGGGACTAGTTTGCCTGTCAAACTGAACCAGTAGCTATAACGGAGAAAAACTGTAGCTATAACGGGAAGTAGCTATAACGGACCTAGACCGTTGTGACTTGTAACTATAATCAGGTCAGGCAAACTGTAACATTTAAAAGATACTTTAGACTATCATATACATGTTTATTCCATTATACAATATTTATATGTTGCCACAAGCATGGTTACTGATTTCACTACAGCATTTTTGACTTTCTTTTCATAATTTGTCTAAAGCTGTCTGAACTTAAATGAGTAACTACGCTATGTCATGGACATAGACATAGTATGGCACTTTGGCTCAGTCTCAGAGTGAATCAAGCCTCACGGCGACATGTTTGCCTACTGGTTACTTACTATGCTACCTATAAAACTAAGGCGTGAATACCAGGGTAATAACAAGGGCGATGTGTGTTCCCAACTTCCCGTGATTTCAACAACATGGGGCGGGTTCCCAACAACATCACCCAGTGATTATACAATCAATCAGGAAGGAACTGTCAACTACTCCCGTACCGTTATGTCAAACCCACCCGAAAAAGCGTGCAGTTCTCGAGCATTGTGTGTGCTGAGGAATCGCACGACTGTATTTTATGGATAGAAAATAAACCACGCAATATGCGGGTTGTCGTGGTAAATTGGAAAATAGGGAACGCCAACAACATTGACTTACCAGGAGGACTGACCAACAACACCCAGGCGAATGGCATGAACACCAGTATCGCCATGAGACCAGCGACATTTTTCAATCTCGGCTGAATTCTCATCCGTGATAAAACGTGGAAATACACAGTCAAATAATCACAAGCGTTTAGAGTCTTCCTTCGGGATTCCACACGAGCTCTGCACCCGTTAGCATTCCGTAGCGGTTCGATCAACGGTGAACACTACTGTGACACAACACAACAGCCATCGGGCTGCACACTGATCTAGCGTGCGCGCGCAGCGTATTCGAAAGCAAGGATCGTTCACTATTTTTACACACACGGGGAGCATAATTATTTCCGCTGCTAAGCAAACATAATGTAAAATTAAATGTACAGTAGTCTCGATAATAACCAACATGTACCAGAAGCCATGCATCCGTTGGCAAGATAATAATATCGTTCTCAGTTTTATGTTTTATATGTGTACATGGCTCTTATGTGAAACTGTTTCTGAACGTAATTATATTCGACGACGTTTGGAAAAGAAATTGTACGTGCATGTGTGCATGCGTTTGTGTGGGTGCATGCGTGCATGTGTATGGGTGTGCACGCGTGTGTTTGCGTTTGCGTTTGCGTTTGCGTTTGCGTTCTGCGTTTGCGTTTGCGTTTGCGTTTCGCGTTTCGCGTTTGCGTTTGCGTTTGCGTTCGCGTTTCGCGTTTGCGTTGCGTTCGCGTTTCGCGTTCGCGTTCGCGTTCGCGTTCGCGTTCGCGTTCGCGTTCGCGTTCGCGTTCGCGTTCGCGTTCGCGTTCGCGTTCGCGTTCGCGTGCCTGTGCGTGTGCGTGTGCGTGTGCGTGTGCGTGTGCGTGTGCGTTTGCGTGTGCGTTGCGTTGCGTTTGCGTTGCGTTGCGTTGCGTTTGCGTTTGCGTTTGCGTTTGCGTTTGCGTTTGCGTTTGCGTTTGCGTTTGCGTTTGCGTTTGCGTTTGCGTTTGCGTTTGCGTTTGCGTTTGCGTTTGCGTTTGCGTTTGCGTTTGCGTTGCGTTGCGTGTGCGTGTGCGTGTGCGTGTGCGTGTGCGTGTGCGTGTGCGTGTGCGTGTGCGTGTGCGTGTGCGTGTGCGTGTGCGTGTGCGTGTGCGTGTGCGTCGTGCCCTGCCGTGCGTGCCGTGCCGTGCCGTGCCGTGCCGTGCCGTGCGCGTGCCGGTGCCGTGCCGTGCCGTGCCTGTGCCTGTGCCTGTGCCGCGCCTGTGCCTGTGCCGTGCCTGTGCTGTGGCTGCGCGTGCGCGTGCGCGTGCGCGTGCGCGTGGCGTGCGCGTGCGTGCGCGTGCCGTGCCGTGCGCGTGCGCGTGCCGTGCCGTGCCGTGCCGTGCCGTGCCGTGCCGTGCCGTGCCGTGCCGTGCCGTGCCGTGCCGTGCCTGTGCCTGTGCCTGTGCCTGTGCCTGTGCCTGTGCCTGTGCCTGTGCCTGTGCCTGTGCCTGTGCCTGTGCCTGTGCCTGTGCCTGTGCGTGCATGTGTGTGCATAGTGTGTGTGTGTGTGTGTGTGTGTGTGTGTGTGTGTGTGTGTGTGTGTGTGTGTGTGTGTGTGTGTGTGTGTGTGTGTGTGTGTGTGTGTGTGTGTGTGTGTGTGTGTGTGTGTGTGTGTGTGTGTGTGTGTGTGTGTGTGTGTGTGTGTGTGTGTGTGTGTGTGTGTGTGTGTGTGTGTGTGTGTGTGTGTGTGTGTGTTTGTGTTTGTGTTTGTGTGTGTGTCTGTTTGTGAGCGTTTGTGCGTGTATGGGAATGTGTGTGGACGCACATGCAGACCCTGTATGTGTCTATATCATTGTAGAGGTAATTAAGTTCTTATATAGCGCAGTATCCGGTCCCCAGCACTGTTCAATGCGTTTTACACATTACTTCCCTTAGTCAGGGGGCTTAATCTTCAAAAACACCATCAATGTTCAAATCGTTCTACAAACACCAATTTTGGACCAGGGGTAAATATGACCATAACACGCTAATTTCTCGAGGGAGCCAAGCTGGGCTCCAGCTGTGGCGGCCATATTGGAAAAATCCAAGATGGCCGCCTTCCGGAGTAGGCCGCTGTCATAACTTGAGAACCAAAAGTAGTACAACCATGAATGACACCATTTGTTTGGTGTTTTTGAGTATGGGGAGTCCATTTCTTATGCTATTTTGATGTTTGGAAGTGAATTACATGTGATAATGTCGCATTTAAGGACATTTTTGTAACAAATATGTTACTACAATGTATGTAAATGTCATCCATACGATCACTGATTACACATACAGGGTCATGTTTTTTGTTACATTTTTGTTACAAAAATGTCCTTAAAATGCGACATTATCACATGTAATTCACTTCAAAAGAACCCAATGAGTGCATGGAGCAAGGCCTTATAAATTTCGGGTCACACCGGTGTGATATGTGCTGACGACTTGTTTGTCAGTGGCAATGATTGCTGCACTAGCCGCTAAAAATGAAAAACTCTATCTTGTTGTTGTCAATGCAGAGAAACGCGGCGGCGGATACATTTCCCTCTGCGTATTCGTGCTTCAGCCTTCAAGCTATCTGCGAGATGTTCATCCCACACAACTAGTCTGCTCACATGTTTCAGTTGTGATGTGATGTATGGCAGGAACACTCGGATCGTAAATAAGAAAATGTCTGCAAATTCCGGTCGAAACATGTTGACGATTGCAGCCTCATCAAGAATGACAACTTGTACGACAGGAGTGGGGGAATTGTCTTGTACAGGAACGAGATCTTCCAAGAAGCCACCCAGATCAAAGTCTACTTCACGTTCATCAGATGCTGCCATTTCGCGTGCTTTGTTGTACAACATTACCAGGCATTTGGTAAGAGATTTGGCCTCTTATGCAATCATGTCACTAGCACTTAGATTCGCAAGAAGGGCAGTATGACAGCATACTATCTGACTCGAACATTAACCTGAAAGGTCGATGCATTGCGTAAAGACTCTCCAATTGGAGACATGCGGCAGAAGAAACATGTTTCGGTGGAAGGAAGTGCTTGCTTCCTCTACAGACTGACGGGAAAACGTCTTATAAACATCTTTATTGTTTTCAATGTGAGATTTCCTCTTCTCTGCTCGCTCAAGTGTTGTCTTAATATTGTTGAATTGCAATTTACAAAAGAGTCGTGCCATTTGGCTTTGTGCTGCCGGAAAATTGCCTCAGTGCCTACACCGTCATCTAACCATGACAGGGTGATTATCTCAGGCAAGCAACCAACCCTGTTGAAACCCATTGATATTGTCAGTGATAGTTTCATAACCTACCCCCTCTGCGTCATGTTTTGAATAAGCAGGCCAGCGAAGCACGTCCGGTGTGTCCTGATACCTGCACTACATTCTACATTATATATGTGTTATTATTAATACACTCGGCATTTATATAATCTAACAGAACACATATTCAAAACGTTTGAAGATAACCGCCATTTTTAGTCGCCATCTTGAAAACGACCGATACCAATGTCCTACAAGATCAAAAGCAGCATATTTAAAATAGCAACACGTAAAACCTTAATGTTGACACCTCTCTAGGTGGTTTATTCTTAAGATTTGAGGAACATTTGATTTGATAGGCGCCATCTTAAAAAATGGCGGATGTTGAAGTTGGAGAAGGTCATACGTAAGACAGTGGAAATCGCTACCTTGAAAAAACTTACATTTTGACACAAATATAGCGGTTCTGACGGACACATTTTAAAGGTATGGACAATGTTCGTTTTAACGGCCATCATTTGATAAAATGGCGGATACGAAGATCAAATGCAAAATATTTCACAACACTTAAATCGGCTGTCCAAATACCTATATTTTAATAACTAAATGACTGCTCTAGGTGGCGTAGGTCATGAGATATGGGATCATTAGTCTTGATGGCCGCCATCTTTAAAATGGCGGATGTGAATGTCGCAGAAGGTCAAATGTAATATATTTGAAATGGTGGTCCCCGAAAACCTATATTAGATACCAAAACGACTGATTTACTTGAAGCAGTTGTTAAGATATAAGAACATTTGTTTAAGGCACCCATCTTGGAAAATGGCCGCCAACGCCTTCAAGGACGAAATCTGGGATGGCCCTATATCCAAATATTTTTGTAATGATGAAATCTAAGTGTGTGCCAAATTTCATGTTTGTATCATAAAACGCACAATTCGGCCATATTTTGTCACATATCGGCTCGGCTATCTGGGAAGCATCCAGTTATATGCTACAATTACTGCGCGAAGGTTGCTCGTACCAAAAACACACTATATATATATATATATATATATATATATATATATATATATATATATATATATATATATATATATATCAACCACTGTATATAGCCAGGTACTCATTTATACAGCTGAGTGAACTGGAGCAATGTAGAGTAAACAAAACTTGCCCAAGATTTTAACACCACAGCACAGGTTTCGAACCCGGATTCTCTTAATCGAGAGTCCGAAGCTCTAGCTAGCCATGAGCCATTGCGTATATGTGAAGGTGTGCGTGCGTTGGTGTGTATATGGCACTACTACATGCATGTTGGTAGATGGGTATATGTGTATGTGTGTGCGTGTGTGCGTGTATGCGTTTGTGTGTTTGTACATATGGTTGTCAGTGTATGTGTGCGACTGTGCGTGCATTCCTACGAGTGCGTGCGTGCGTTTGAGTGCGTGCGTGCGGTCGAGTGGTCGTGCTTGGCATCCCTCTTGCTTGCAGATCTTTGCATCTGACCTGTTTGCCAGTTTTTCATCTCTCATTCATTTCACACGATCGGCCCGTTTCAACCTAATGGTCACCACTATGCTTTCCTTCACCCCAACTACCACTCCCAGTTTCTCCATTCTTCTCCGTTCTTCTCTTATCGCTTAAATCCGTAATTCTACCCAGTTGTTTTCGCAAACCTTCACCTTATGTTGTTTCTCTGTTAGTGCCATTGTCTCTGGGCCACGTACATGTACGCCGGGGTGACATGTACACGAGCTGAGGACATTTCCTTTCTTCTCCTCCTCTTCGTCTTCCTTTGCAGGGCGTTTAAAGTCCAACGAGAATTTGTGAGTCTATTACTGGATACACATTTACCCCCTGTGTGGGATCTTTTACTTCCCCTGGCATATACACCAGATAGAAGGGATCACCGGCTTTTAGTGTCTCTTCCGAAAGACACAGGCAAATGAGGGGTGACAGAAATTGCCCGACGCTGTATCGCGCGATCACCGCTCTCCACTCTCCTTGACATTTACGTGATATGCGTCTGTCGCTCATCACCCCTTCCACTTTCCTCCAAGCGTGTGTTGCTGCTGTAATCCTCATGCGAATGTTAATGTCTGCATGAATTGCTATCCTCATGTATCGTTCCATCCATACTTTGTATACACAAACTTCTGTCTCTGCTTTCGCGAGCTTCTCCGCATTTCAGCATCACCTCCATTAATCCCGTCTTTACAAACTTAATAAGTACTCTCAATCCGTGTCTACTGAGCATATATGTCCGCTCTATCAGTAGCAACCAGTTGTTCTTCACTGAGATCTGCTTCCAACTCCACTACGACTGCCAGGTCGTCAGCGTAGAATAGTTTCTGGAGCATGTTTTTCGTACGAATGCTTCTGTTTGTCAGTTCTACCACGGCGATAAACAACAGTTGGCTCAGGGCGTTCTCCCGTCTCAGGCCAACATTTACTTCAAACCCTCCTCCTGACACAACCCGTCCACACGACGCCCGGCTCTTTTTGTCTTCATCGTGTCCCTTCTACATCATTCTGACCTCTGCCTCTGGGACCCCATCTACCTCAGTGTCGCCAACGCCATGTCTCTCACCATATCGCTTCAAGTAGTGTTATTTTTAACATGATATACATATGGTATATACATTGTATTACACATCGTATTAAATAGAATTAATTATATATATATATATATATATATATATATATATATATATATATATATATATATATATATATATATATATATTATATATATATATATTGTGTGTGTCGTGTGCGTGTGCGTGTGCGTGTGCGTGTGCGTGTGCGTGTGCGTGTGCGTGTGCGTGTGCGTGTGCGTGTGCGTGTGCGTGTGCGTGTGCGTGTGCGTGTGCGTGCGCGTGCGCGTGTGCGTGTGCGTGTGCGTGTGCGTGCGCGTGCGCGTGCGCGTGCGCGTGCGCGTGCGCGTGCGTGTGTGAGATGTCAATGTTGTAGTGAAATAGTAATACTAAGAATACTTACTGTGGTGGTGAAAATAAAAACAAACAAACAACAAATCCAAGAATTGTTATTTCGCCTTCCAAACATTGTATATGCTGACTTGTAGTATTGTTGTTAAATTTGCTTATTACACGCATGTTATTATTGAATGATATCTCAATATCACAAGAACACCGTAAAAACAGCAACTATAAGGCGCCAACTATAACAACGCACGTAAATATGGAGCGTATCGATCGGTGGCATCTTTGTGAATGTGGTCTGCCGTTTCCGCGCGGTCTACCAATTGTGGCCCGCCTTTTAGTGTGCCCCTCTGAGAGTGCCAACCAAGACTCAAGAGGCAGCGGCTGAACTTGGACAAGTGGCGCCACATGGCGAATCAGGAACGTGCTACATCGTTCATGTAACAGCAGTGACCCCCAGCGAACTATATGATGTAATTTCGTCGCCTGTCGCAAAATCGGACTTGTGCGATGACACTAGTTACTCCCGCCAGTGGTCGGGTGACAGGTGTGCAGTTGCATCGGGCCGAATCGACCACCAACTTATCCACCGACCGGTTAACACGATCTGCCCCATGAATGACATGTAACACGTTCTGACATCCTTGACAACTGAACTGGTATCTGTTTTTCTCTTGCAAAATTTCTTCTGGGATTTGAGATATGAAGGCAGATGAGCCCACTATGTCTGTAACCGACCGGACCTGCAGCGGACTGTAGTTCATCTTGCTCCCAATCTCATTGTCAATTATTTTTGCTCCGATATCAATGGTCGCTCATTAAGATACCACTCAGCAGTCGTTTTCCTTCATCGTGTCATTTGGTGAAAACGTATTCTTGCATCGACCGTTGTGTTACACACTCTGATCTCAATAGTTAGCCCGCCTACTCGATCGTTCATTAAGGTGATGTTAATCCTTATACATAGGGCATGGGCCTATGTACACGTCTACCATGGGCCTATGTACACGTCTACCAGCCTATGAATAAAATCGCTTGAAGTACAATATCGAGCAAGTGATTTGTATAACTTTACAGCAGTCTTTGAATATAGCTCCTTTTTATGTGCGTGTTCCTGTTTGTGAAAGCGTTCATTTATTAATTGGTTGTATAGGTCATTATTAATTTGACCATAAACAGCTCACAGCTCACAACATGCGGAAGTTATTCTTCCATGCAAACAGCGTGGAAGAACGTAAAAATAGTGACACTCATCAAACAAGATATCAACAACTATACATAACATACATAAGTACTATGAAAATACTAACAAAAAAGCCACATATGAAACATAACCACGAAAACCAACTTGATTCAGAAGCTGGTATTCAATTCAACGAAAAACCACATCCACGTCGTAAACGAGTCGAATGAGAAGTGCCGAAATATAACATATCAGGTTCATTTCGTTCGTCAACTGTCAACTTATATGTGGCTCAGGGCAAACTCAAGGAGTACGGATCTCGCTTCAAAACAGGAATAGAAGACGTGTATATCGAACTCTTGAAAGACATAGATCTACATCGACTGCTCGATGACAATCCACCTACAAAAATAAAGTAACATATTACCCTAAGGAGAGGAACACGACAGCGAAACATCAAATCGCCAAACTTCTTTACCATAACACACGAAAACATATCCCGAAAAGTGACTTTGGGAATCCAATCTGTAACGTAATTTGTGGCGCTGGGTTCCTTCCCTAAGTAAATCCACAAGCTCGAGGTTAGACGGAATACATCTAAGTTATTTTCACTTCGTCGACGACATACTCATGTACGCTAAAGAATCACATCAACTGCGAGGACTACTACTGAAGATGAAACCCAGCGGTGATTCTACAAAACGGACATTTCAGTATATGCGAACATCACATAGCAATAGAGAGAGGGTGAGAGCGAGAGAGAGAGCGAGAGAGCGAGAGAGAGTGAGAGCGAGAGAGAGAGGGAGAGGGAGAGGGAGAGGAGAGGGGAGGGAGAGAGAGAGAGGGAGAGGAGAGGAGAGAGGAGAGAGGAGAGGGAGAGAGAGAGGGAGAGGGAGAGGGAGAGGGAGAGGGAGAGGGAGAGGAGGAGAGGGAGAGGGAGAGGGAGAGGGAGAGGAGAGGGAGAGGGAGAGGGAGAGGGAGAGGAGAGGAGAGAGAGGAGAGGGAGAGGGAGAGGAGAGAAGGAAGAGAGAGAAGAGGGAGAGGGAGAGGGAGAGGGAGAGGGAGAGGGAGAGGGAGAGGGGAGGAGAGGGAGAGGGAGGAGAGGAGAGGGAGAGGGAAGAGGGAGAGGGAGAGGGAGAGGGAAGGGAGAGGAGAGGAAGGGAGAGAGAGGGAGAGGGAGAGGAGAGGAGAGGGAGAGGGAAGAGATAGGGAGAGGGAGAGGGAAGAGAGGAGAGGGAGAGGGAGAGGGAGAGGGAGAGGGAGAGGGAGAGGGAGAGGGAGAGGGAGAGACAGAGACAGAGACAGAGACAGAGACAGAGACAGAGACAGAGACAGAGACAGAGACAGAGACAGAGACAGAGACAGAGACAGAGACAGAGACAGAGACAGAGACAGAGACAGAGACAGAGACAGAGACAGAGACAGAGACAGAGACGAGACAGAGACAGAGGGAGAGGGAGAGGGAGAGGGAGAGGGAGAGGGAGAGTGAGAGAGAGAGAGAGAGAGGGGTGAGAGAGAGGGGAGAGAGAGAGAGAGAGCAC
Source organism: Ridgeia piscesae (assembly GCA_025642075.2). Taxonomy (NCBI): domain Eukaryota; kingdom Metazoa; phylum Annelida; class Polychaeta; order Sabellida; family Siboglinidae; genus Ridgeia; species Ridgeia piscesae. The sequence goes on from JAODUO010000994.1 coordinate 277,432, forward strand.
ACGATAATGAGATTCGAAGAAGAATTGCGGTCGGCTGGACAGCTGAACTACACGGTATTTGACATGCAGCGGTCATTTGGCAGATGGTTGAGCAAGATGTCTAGACAGATCTGGACACAACATGCCGAGACTTTCGTCCAACCTTCGCGACACTACAACTGCACGATGATGATGACGACGACGACGATGATGACGCTGACGGTGATGGTGTATATTTCATGACCACACGAGGTCTGCTAGATGACAAGAGAAGACGAGATTATAAGATTATAAGACCATAAGGCATGTCTACCATTAGCACAGACATTATCCGCCAATGACCCAGGCACGTGGCCAGCGATCAACAAGCGATAAACTGTGGATAACACCTCATTGTCCATTGCGTTAGCAGTTGTTCATTCTCAGTTACGAAACAGCAATTAGTCGCTGCTTAGCTAACATTAGCGGCTTTCGTGGCGTTATTTAATAGCTGAGCCACGGCTTCACCCAGACAATAGAACTAATGACACGGCAGAGCGAGCCGAATCAGTAACGTGTGCCACCGCCTGAGATGTTGCGACCCATCGACAGGTGCGAAAAGGACGAACACACTTCTGGCACCTTAGTAAGCTTGTTGGTTGCAAAGGTTGACACGGGCACACCCAGCACCTAGTAGGACTCCAACGTACACATTTAACACGCACCGTGCAATGCACTCTAGGAACACATAGAACAGGTGAGTACATTTCGAGTATGATATGTTTCGATATCAAGTACACATCAGGAAAGTTGTTGGATTAGAGGTTTATAAAGTTTGCGGAGAGAATTTGCAATTAAACATAAGGAAGGCTGTGTATATGTTATGGCGGTATATGTGGTACCAGTTGTTCCCTTAACATTGCATTTAAATACACTTGATGGGTGACATTTTTCGGCAGGTGATTCGTGTATGATTAGGCGAGTGTCTCATACTATATATACAAACGCGTATGTACACACGCACACACGCAATTCCACGCTCTCAGACGCACATCCACCCTACATTATCCTCGAGATTCCACTGTGTCGATGTAGAAACTATGTACACTATGCTGAGTAAAAAACATACATAGCTGTTACATGACATATATCATGCATGTATCATTTTTTTACATTGATATTGATGGTACAATAATAATTCACGCACGGACGCGCGCATGCACGGACGCGCGCACTGATGTCGCACGCGCGCGCGCGCACGCGCATACATCCACACTCGCTCAATTTCTCACTCATCCCCTAGCCCATTCACTCACTCGCTCGCTCGCTCACTCACTCACTCACTCACACTCACTCACTCACCCACTCACTCACTCACTCACTCACTCACTCACTCACTCACTCACTCACTCACTCACTCACTCACTCACTCACTCACTCACTCACTCACTCACTCACTCACCACTCACCACTCACCACCACCACCACCACCACCACCATCACCACTCACCACTCACCACACCACCACCACCACCCTCACCACCACTCACACACTCACCTACACTCACCACTCACCACTCACCACTCACTCCCACCCCACCACCACCCCACCACCACCATCACCCCACCACCACCACCACCACCACCACCACCACCACCACCACCACCACCACCACCCCACCACCACTCCCACCCTACACCACTCACTCACTCTTCACAGTCCGAAGGAAACTAACGAATATGAGAATACTACATTATCAGGCAATCAATTGAAGTATTCTCAATATTGAAGTAATCCCCCCGCTACGGCCCACGGCGCTTTATTGACAGTGATCGAAGACAGCGCGGGCGAAAATCAACAATTTCCGCCAGTACTGGCGGATTTGTTTTATGCAGCCAAATGTATAAATGAAATATTGGATACGGCCGGTGAAAAGGCGACGAGGTCTGAATTGACCGCCACGGCTGCATGTCGACCTAAAACCGATATTCATTTATTCGTCAGTCTCGGTCGGTGCCTATGAAACACGATTATAGCAATCGACGTAACATCCGGAACACGTGATCCAGCAGCTGCAGCGCTCCTGCGGAATTCCATACAAACATCGGAGGTGGCGCCCGAGAAGAAACAACCGACGCACAGTGAAGTCGCTCGGCAAACAATGGGTATGTATGATACATGAACACGGCTTGTATTCCTCTACAGGAGGTATAATTGTTCACGTCTTGCATCCGACATTGTTATAGGACTATCGCACTTTTCTTTGTTAATTAGAGGGAAACAGAAGGTTTTTTTGGCTTGTGATCAAACAGAGTTAATAAAACTAACAGTTATCATCTATAATAACATTCATTTGCCAGCAATTACGTAAACATATGTTTGATGGCATTGTATAATTTATTTTCCACGGAGAGCACCATAGTGAAAATGCGTGATATCACGATTACCTACTCTTTTAACACCGTTCTCCCCTATTGCGAACTGAGAATATTACTCTAGTTTACGTTGCTCAGTAACCATATTTTTGGCTAACCGTTTCTATGTGTTTTGATGTTGATTTCTCCGCCGATTATGCCACTTTCAGGGAAGCAGAATGTTTTCTGACTTATATTGTGATATGTTTATACCAACAACAGACACGTCTACAGCAAACCCCGCATCCATCCTTGGATTTGCTATGTTATAGACTGATAATTAATTAATACGTTACGGTCCAACCTCAAGTCTCAAGTAATCTTATTCCATACAACCCAATCGTTGCCTTACGCAAAGTTTGTTGTGGTACGTGCACGTGTAACGTATGTTTATTATTATCATTGACTGACCAATTTGTTGATTGGTTGATGGGAATGTTAGGTTTTTTATTTCTGTTTTCCGTCACATCCTAGACCTGGTTTCCATACACCAATCTAGATTCAGCATACCATTATTGTGTTTAGTGATAAAAAGCGAAGGTGAGACACAGTGGACGTTTTAAGCAAGCAACTTACAATGGGAGACACACACAAAGACTAGTAACAATAACATAACAATAACTGATGTAATAACTGATTTGTTGATAAGTCCGTTGCAATGGTTAACTGATTTGTAACTGGTGAACGGAAGCTATCCATGTCCTGGGTCAGTTTCTATAAACAGTTCTACACCCTGTGGTCATGCATTTTAATTTTGGATTATGTTTGTTTACAAACAGCTACGGCTAGGTGGCGTGGCGATTTGTTTTCCCAGTAAAGTGAACTAGTATCACTTCTGCTCTCAATGGTTGATCAGGTGATTATTGCACTGGGGACGTCTCTTAATATTGCAACAGTCCGGAATTATATGGTGTTTATTCCGCGAAATGTTTACATGGTAATATTTCTATATGTGTTTTTTTAATGGAAATGTGTGTTAAATAAACATTATTACTACTGCTACTGCTGCTGCTGCTGCTGCTGCTATTGCTACTGCTACTGCTACTGCTACTGCTACTGCTACTGCTACTGCTACTGCTACTGCTACTGCTACTGCTACTGCTACTGCTACTGCTACTGCTACTGCTACTGCTACTGCTACTGCTACTGCTACTGCTACTACTACTACTACTACTATTATTATTATTATTACAACAACTACTACTACTACTACAACTACTACTACTACTGCTGCTACTACTACTACTACTACTACTACTGCTGCTACTACTACTACTACTGCTGCTGCTGCTGCTGCTGCTGCTGCTGCTGCTGCTGCTGCTGCTGCTGCTGCTGCTGCTACTACTACTACTACTACTACTACTACTACTACTACTACTACTACTACTACTACTACTACTACTACTACTACTACTACTGATTACTACCACCACCACCACCACCACCACCACCACCACTAACAACAACAACAACAACAACAACAACAACAACAACAACAACAACAACAACAACAACAACAACTAATACTAGTAATAGTAGTGTTGTGGTGGTGTTAGTTGTAGCAGTAGTAGTTGTGATAGTAGTGATTTTATGAATACCCATAAAACACATATAAAATACTAAAATGTTGACATTTCGCGAGAAAACACAGAAATACTGTTTCTGGTTTAAATAAACATTATTACTGCTACTGCTACTGCTACTGCTACTGCCACTGCCACTGCCACTGCACTGCACTGCCACTGCCACTGCCACTGCCACTGCCACTGCCACTGCTACTGCTACTGCTACTGCTACTGCTACTGCTACTGCTACTGCTACTGCTATACAGCTAGTAGTAGTAGTAGTAGTTGTTGTTGTTGTTGTTGTGGTGGTGGTGGTGGCGGCGGCGGCGGCGGCGGCGGCGGCGGCGGCGGCGGCGGCGAGCAGTAGTAGTAGTAGTAGGAGTAGTAGTGGAGTAGTAGTAGTAGTAGTAGTAGTAGTAGTAGTAGTAGTAGTAGTAGTAGTAGTAGTAGTAGTAGTAGTATAAGTAGTAGTAGTGATGTTTATTTAAGACAAATAAAACACATATAAAATACTAAAATGTTGATATTTCGCGAGATAAACACGGAAATACTGTTCCTGGATTGACACGGTTCGTTGTAGCTGCAAATCCTGACATTGTATGAACTCTGTTAGATGTATGTATGGGTCCAAAAAAAAAACTGCCACCAGTAATGCGCAGCTAGCCCTAAAATCAGGTCGCTATAACGGCGAGCGGCATAATTATGAGAAGCAATTCGGATAAAAACAAACAAGAATAATCAATATACATAATCGATACAATAACCGTTTCAAAATGGCACACTGTTTGTTCGGAGCTGCGCCTTGTTCTCACGTAACCAGCGCCTACGCAAACATCACACGGTAAATGGACCGTACAGTTATTACTTGATCGACCTTTCGTTCTTGGACTGAACATAGATTAATGTGTGCGCCCTGCGGAATTTACGAGCAGGTTCCACCAAGCCTCCTGTCGATACGACATTCCGTGCACAATAATTTACTTATACCTACGAAAACGCGTTTGACTGGATCATTGTTGTTTTACGTTATGTCCATCATATACCTTACAATTCTCGCCTACATCGCATGCGATTTGAGCCAATACGAAAGTATTTGTAGCAGGGGGATATACACTATTTTGAAATCGCACTGTCTCGCATGCGATTATTTTATAATATGCACTTTACGCTTTTCGACCGCTTCTGGATTCGGTTTTCTAATTAAGAAATAATTGCATGCGAGATCGTACGGTTTCAAAATAAATTATATTTTAAGGTACCGATACTGTCATAACGCCGCAAATCGCATACGAATTTGGTGACAGTCGTAAGGTGTATGTTGGGCATTAGTCAATCTAATTCGATATTTGATTACAATTGTGACCTGTCCACAACCAATTTTCCCGCTTACTCTGAATTCCCAATACACACAGGTATACACAGGGCAATCAGTATTGGTCAGTAGAAAAGAAACGCTTGTTTTACTATAGCTGCGCTGTTCTCCAAAAAGATCTGCATGCTCTTGTTTTTAGTGCGTGATTGCGATGATTTCCCGCCTGGCCGAGATCTGGATAGTTGTGTGTCTTCATAACGCGTTTACTGATGGTAAGTGACCTGCAAATGTTGACGACTAAGTCATAGATACTGATAACAATAACATTATTACATCAATGAACCTGTTACAAGCGCAAAGCAAATTGGAGTAGTTGCATGACCTCAGTCAAACTGGCGAGTCAATGTGGAGCCGCAGGTTAGTTTTTTACCAGATTGATTAATAAGTTGCTATATATATATGAGCACACATTTCGAATGTCATTGGACCTACAATATGATGTCGAGTGCACAACAAATTGCTAAATTGTGAACGTTTGAACGAAGTCACTTTAAAACGCAAAGCTTTCTTTGTTAGTGCCATTAATTATCTTAAAGTATGTAGTAGTTTGTGGGAAATCTTTACTAAATAAAATTATCGAAGAAAAAGATAGTAACGTAATTGTGAAGATATTTTAACATGGAATGCAAACTACAAAATGTAGACGTACGTATTTGTTTTGTATGTATATATATATATATATATATATATATATATATATATATATATATATATATATATATATAATATATATATATATATGTGTGTGTGTTGTATATATAAAAAATTGTTTGTTTTATATATATATATATATATATTATATATATATATATATATATATATTTGTTATATAAAATATATATATATATATAATATATATATATATACATACATACATACACGTGGGTATGTATAATTATACGTACGTATACGTATGTATGAGAAAGTGAAAGTAAGTATCTAGTATTTATGTTCTTTTATTTGTTTAGCTAACTGCGATGGAGTGATTTTGAATCTAACAGCCACAACGAAGAAGAATGTTCTAACGTCACCTAACTACCCAAATCATTACCACAAGTAAGTATTTATTTATGTCAGAGAGTTCACATATCAGCACTGGGTTTGGCTGTTTTTATTTTCTGTAAGATTACATGTGTGGAATGCAACATTCATCAACGAAAAACGTCTTCTTCTACATACATCAAAACATATTTTCTTTCACATATAGATTATGGCTGCTTCCTCAACAAGGTTAAGACAACATAATGAATGTATACTTGCGTCTTGCCAAGAAGATACACAGTTCAGTAATTATGTAATCAAACCATTTGTGTCATGATTTTCACAAAGACAACAAAAACAGCTTGAACATACAAACTACCATGAAACCATACGTTTATTATGATTTGATGTAGGTTTTCATATCGTAGAGAATAGCTTAGTAGCTGTGTTTATTAAAACAAAATGTGTTTGAAATTAAACAAGTAGCAACAATTCAAATTCAAGAGGCAGATTTAACGTATACCACTCGAAACGGACACTCATAATCTCCGCCCGGTAGCAATCCCTTCTCGAAATACGTTAGAAAATTTAAGTTGAACGTTGTTCTTTCTCTGTTTCGAATATATTGCTCTGATGACGAAATAGTGTTTTTCTATGTTACAATAACATGGTGTGGCGTTGGTTTTGTTAGGATAGTTTTGTTTACGATTCTGGAATATTGTTCTTCTGCTGTGGAATAATGTCATTCTGGTGTTATGAAAATAATGTTCATCTGTGTTGGGGTAAGTCCCCTATTGTGTTCGAAGAGGGATTTTGCAATACTGCCTTTCTTGTATGGGAATAATGTTATCCGGTGTCATATCTATTGCTTTTTTCTGATGTTGGAATAATGATAATATCATATTGTGCTCCGCGCATTATTTAGTGGTAACGTACATGTAATTTAGGTGATATTGGCTTTACATACCAATACCAATTGTATTAATGTTAATAATAATGAAATTATCTTAGGCCTAAATAATCGGAAAGCAATCTCAATGACGTACCTAGAATTAATTAGTCATTAAATTAAAGTGTTTAACATATACACGAACACACACACACACACACACACACACACACACACACACACACACACACACACACACACACACACACACACACACACACACACACACACACACACACACACACACACACACACACACACACACACACACACACATTGGGCGCTAATGTTAAGGTCGGATCGGCGCAGTAACTGATTGTGACTGATTTGAATAGTTCAAATTAGTGGAAACACAATATTCATGTTTAATCTTTTTGGCAGCAACATCCTGTGCCACTGGAAGATCAAGGTCATCACAAACTATGAGGTCGTACGTTTCCGAATCGTTGAGAAATCGCGAATCCGTCTTAGTGCCACTTGTCAGGAAGACTATCTCGACATGCGGGACGGTGGGTGCATGTCTGCGTGGTGGCTGCTTCATATAGACCGATTAAGTCTGTATTCGAGAAACTGGCAGACGGATAACAACGATTTAGAAAGAATCTAAATTTTTATCGAAATTATCATCGACATTGATGGCGTTTAGTTATATAGGTATATTAAAAAGGTGTCACAATTGTTTTGTCAAGTCCATGCGTTTAATCAAACAACTCAAACACGTTATCTGTACATATAAGGTAATGCATACCAACTATTATTAGAGAAAAGTTTGAAGGAAGAAACATTGGAGTATGAAGATTGCCATCAAGAGCAAACAACGTTTTTTGCGTTCTCACGAATCAGGTAGTTTTGTTCTGGAATCAGTCTGACACGGTGTCTACTTGTGGTTGACAGGCGACAACGTGTGGTCACGAAGTATTCAGCACTGGTGCGGAGACAAAGTCCCAAATGAAGAAATGACGGGAACGAAGAAAGCGATTCTCGTCACGTTCAGTGCCGACTCGTCCGACACGGACAGAGGCTTCAAACTGGAGTACTGGAGTGTTCCGAAAGGTAATTCTGTAATTCATCTGTTTCAAGAATGAAACTCATCTCTAAACTAAGGAAATTGTGAAATGTGATATATTGGTCTTCTTGATAGTTAGAATTGATGAAATATGTGCAGTCTTTTTATTTATTTATGTTCATTGTATCTCTTTCCCCTCCTGCCCTCTCTCCCTCTCTCCCTCTCTCCCTCTCTCCCTCTCTCCCTCTCTCCCTCTCTCCCTCTCTCCCTCTCCCCCTCTCTCCCCTCTCCCCCTCTCTCCCCTCTCCCCCCCCTCTCTCCCCTCTCTCCCTCTCTCCCTCTCCTCCCTCTCTCCCTCTCTCCTCTCTCCCTCTCTCCCTCTCTCCCTCTCTCCCTCTCTCCCTCTCTCCCTCTCTCCCTCTATCCCTCTCTCATCCCTATCCCTCTCTCATCCTCTCCCTATCTCCCTCTCTTCCTACCTCCCTACCTCCTACCTCCCTACCTCCCTACCTCCCTACCTCCCTACCTCCCTATCTCCCTCTCATCCTCTCTCCCTCTCTTCCTCTCTTCCTCTCTTCCTCTCTCCCTCTTTCGCGTCTCCGTCTGTCCAACTGTCCGTCTATCCATGCCTCTCCCTGCCTGCCTCTCTCTCTTTCTCTCTCCCGAACCAATGTAATATTACGCCATTGACAAAAAATATGAAATATAATTACGCGTCTACCGCTCTTTAAGGCTAGTTCTTACATTTCTCACAAGTTTGGTCGACTTAAATCAGTTCCGTCGATACACGTTTATCATTATGTCTTCTTCAGATGGTTTGGAATACGCCCCGACTTCTTACAACGCTGTCAACTACGCATTGTTTGGAATTTTCGGCCTCATTCTTGGGTCGACAATTATCGCAATGGCTATTATTGCAATCATTCGCAATGTGCTACCAGCCCTGAGGTGTCGAGTTCATCACGCGACCGAAGTAAGACCGACGGACGTCGATAGATCTGAAATTATACGATGGACAGTGGGGACGTCACCAAGTCCGGAAGAAAGTCAAATAACTGTGATCACGTGACATATGTCATTTACAACGAACTCGTGTCATGTTGTGAACGAACCTTTCTCCTCCACAGGGATTGATCCGTGGTTATTCATTGTTATTTATTGTTACGCCTTTGTATTTCGTACCAGCCCTGTGTATACGTGTATGTGTACGTGTGTATATGTGTGTACGTGTGTGTGTGTGTGTGTGTGTGTGTGTGTGTGTGTGTGTGTGTTGTGTGTGTGTGTGTGTGTGTGTGTGTGTGTGTGTGTGTGTGTGTGTTGTGTGTGTACGCTATATATGTGTGTGCGTGTGTTTGTTTATATGTATATATATGGGTTTATGCGCGTGTGTATATGCACGGCAATACATGGCAATTACTTCATTATTTGTTGGTGTTTATTCGTGTTTTCATAAATAATAGCTACACCAAAGAGTCTATTCATGCACACATACAGTTTCCGCTGTGTGTACGCTTTTGGGGGGTTGTAAGAAGCGTAGCCCAGAATTGGCGCGTAATACCGCAGTCGCATAATACTTCACCCGTACAGCATCGATGTGCATTCCAAGTTTTACATTACCAAGAATACACATGCCGTGTCGCCTGCGAAGCACTGGAACACTGACAACGATACGGACTGTCTTTTCACAAGGTACGCGAGATGACACTGACATGAAGATAAGAACAGAAACTTACTACCTGTACCAAAGACTACGCATCTGTCTGCAGCTTGATACAAAGCCACGAGCTCTCAAAACCCACCGACCTCCATCATACATGTTAATTTGTTGCTTCTATTTCAAAGTATTCTGCACATGGACCAGCAGTCGCGTGCCTGTCGTCGTAATCACACTGCAGCGTGTCACTGGTGACTACTGGTGTTTCAGATATGTCATTTCTTCCCATCTGGGCAGTAGATCGTCTGCAACCGTGATGGACAAATACGCAGATATCTCCTGTCTGTTGGCACCGTCGCGAAAGAAATGTTTCTTGCCAGCTTGCCACGAGTTTTTTACCACGTCTATCTTTAGTTGACTCTATGTTGCTGCTCGCAATGACGATCTCAATCAACTCTTTCGGAGTTTGCTAAGTACTTGACAATGTGAGGAACAAAGACGTACTCGTCAAATGTGGTATTTGTGGTAAACAGTTGAACCACAGGAACGCCATCGAGAGTTATTGTGTCAAATCAAGTAAGGTTGTTCTATCCGACAGTATTCCACCAGCATGCTAAGTAGATCAGATTTCTTTTTGATGCATAGCTATCCGTAGTTACTTAAGGATGAGACCATGCAAAGCCTCCACGTCAAATCGGGAGATCTCCCGACTTTTGATAGAATGTAGAACATTTCCCGATCTCCGGAATAAAAAAGCACATCTCCCGATTATTTTAACAGTCCGTGTGTGCCTTGCTGACGTGCAAAATCAATGTCTCGTCTGCATGCTATCAGTTCAGTTGCAGATGTAGCCCGGCAGGTTTGTTGGCAGTTGTTGGGTTTGCGTCCAACCTTTACAACATCACGTTGTAGAAGCAATAAAGTGACGACTACATGGAGACCACAACTTTTTTGTTTGTGTGATTGTTCATGTTTTGCACTGGACATCTATAATATTATGTTTACGTGATAGGTTTCGCTGGTATGTGTAAAGTAAGTAATTTTAGCACTTCTACAGCACCTATATTCTTGAAAGTAAGGACATAGAGGAGCGACCAACAAAATTAGTTGGCGTAATCACAAACGGGGACACGAAATAGTCGTCATTGGAAAATGGAACCGCCGAAAAAGAAGTTTCAAACAAGTCCGTTTTGATTTTTTTTTACGAAAGATGGCTATAGTTTCAGAAGATTTAACTGTAGTAGCGAGTTGATTCCAATTATTTGGCGCAGATACAGAGAAAGCATTTTGCCAATATTGAGGTTAGTTTTAGGCACAAGAAGTTGTTTGGAAAAAAGATCCTCTAAGGGTCCTATGGATATCAAAGAAATGAAGCATGTTAACTAATATGTCGGTTGTTGAGTAGAAAAAAGTACGGTATGTAAAAGTAGCAATTTTTATTTAATTCTATATACATCTGGAAGCCAATGCAATTGCATAAGCAGCGGTACTGATGGTGAGAAACCTTACGTGCCACGCCTGCTAAACCATTCTGTATACGGGGTAAGTTTAAATAGGTAATGTTTGGCAATGTTGTTGAGAAGTGAGTTGAGTAGACTAATAGCTAGAAAAACTGATATTGTTTTAGCAGTTGATAAAGATAAACGACGCCGGATTCGACGGAAATCACGAATATGAAGGAAACATCATTTGCATACTTGTGAAATGTACTGGTGAAAGCAGCAGTCAATGTCAAAGACAACTCCTGACGGTTTCTGGTGGTGATGTTTCATTACCAGGTAAACGAAGTAGAAAGTTAATTGGCTTTTGATAAACATTCCCTTTTTAAATTACCGATAAAATGTCGCGACTGTGTTGTGGCAGTTCCGCGCATGTGTTGTTTTCTAGTCTGAATAATCAAACAGTCAATGTACTGTATGATAAAATCAATTAACAATATCCTGATCATGTACTATTAGATTGTACATAAACTAAACACAAGTATGGGAGACTACAACCACTGTTAGTCATTCTCATCGAGTAATTTTCAACAAGATATATTGGCTCTCGCACACTTTCGATACGACCAAAACAACGCAAGAGCACACTTTCTAACCCATTAATGGTAATACTTATAGACGATTAAAAATGCCAAAATAAATTCGCAAAGAGCACTGTGTTTGTATTTTGATACAAAAACATGTTGTCCCAACTTATAAACCCGCGTGTACGCGTGTTCATTCAGCCGCCTTCACTCGTTGTTCAGGGTAGATACCACCATTGATTTCCCATAGGCGGCCATTGAAACGTTTCTTTGATTTCCTGCTAGGTTTTTTCAATGCATTTTATTAAACAATTTCAGACACTGACTAGCCTCCATTCACACATATCATATATAAAATTCGTAAACATGGCATATCTCTTTCTCCTACTATCAATCTCTAACCTGACACCCCTCCATTTCTGCTCCAATCAGCCGGCGATTGCCAATGTTGACACCTCTAGGCCGAACTACACCTGTATGCATACGCGCCTGGTCACTGTCTGACAAATGTCATTATTTCACAGCTCTGATGCCATGCTGCACAAAAAATAATTTCTACTCAACCAGTCCTACATTCTTTGCTTCCAGGAATTTTCAAAAACTGCACAATGCAGTTCTTTTAAGCAGGACTACTATGGCGTAGGACTCAATTTGGTGGTATGTCCCCTTCAGCCGTTTTGCTAGATTCTCTTTCACGCAACACCATTTTGTATTCACACCACTCAAGTCAAGGAAGCGTATTTTGTTGTATACGGCACGTAAGATTTATTATCATTATTCAAAAATACTACCATCACAGAGATTACGCTTTTCTAACTCTACAGGGTGCTGTAAAGTAACAATTAATTAAAAACAATACACCACGGCTTTGAACATCAACGTTAATAACTAATAGTTTCTTCTTGGTTCACATGACATGATCATAGCGACATCACAATACGTTTCTATTCTCTCACTGGCCTATTTTTTATTGTACGAATCTCTGTGACAGATATATCACACACATTTCACATTATATTAGTTAGCCAAACGGCGGTAGAACTCTCTAAAACACCGAAGTTTGACGTCCTCACAAATACAGGCGTACATTCCCACTGCAATATGTAAAGTTCCCAAAATAATATAGAGCCACTACAATTATATAGTGGTAAAATAGATTAGAAAAACATATTGCAACAACAGTATTGCATTCTTCACCTCAGCTCGCAATCAGTGGCGAAAAATACAATTCACGTGTAATATCGTTCAGGAATAATTATGTAGAAAGTGACCTGGGTCACACAGCGCACTGACGAATCACTACAGAAAGGAGCAGGCAATTCAGCACGACGTAAATACATCCCGATTTCATTATGATCTCGACTGTTTAACAACAGCAATAATTTATAACTAGCCAGCACCGAGAACAGCTCAGTCTGGGGTATCGCCATTAATGAAAGAAAATCACAGACTTCATGAAACACCAATAAATTATATACGTATAACGGCTAATGCATTAGCAAATGAATGATACACACCCGGTATCTGTTACAATTTCTCTCTGCCTTATTACAGAATTATCACACTAATGCGTGCATATGCAAATGCATTCACCTATCACAATATAAATAATCGACATAAAATTATCACACGTGACACATTTATCTCACGTCATTACATCATAACCCAGTGTTTAATTTGGATTGTTGTACATAAAATCATAACGGCTATGATAGACATTATATATATATATATATATATATATTTATATAAAACAGTGTTTCCACTGCTATATGATGAACGAGGCGGACCACATCGCTGTTTTACTAAGCCACCTCGCTCTAAATATGCCAAACTTGCCACCTTGTAGCAATTTCTTGCTATATACATTTGTTTCCTCTCTATTTCACAGGGAATAGGTTAAGATACCCTTCAGACTGCACCATTTTGATGGTAATTTAAAAAAAATAGTTCTAGCCATGCCCCGGATCCACAGTGTTGCATCACATCTTCAGTGCTCATTCAGCCCTTCTTACCACCTCGCATATCATTTTATTCAGGGGAAACACTGTATATAAACTATATATATATTATTTATACCCTCTCTATATATATATATAATTATATATATATATATATATATATATAGTATAAATAATATATAATATACATACATACATACATACATATATATATATATATATATATATATATATATATATATATATATATATATATTCTTTAAATAACAACAGTCAACACACATTTAAAGTGTTCTTGTAATATTCAGGGTTACTGTGTTGTTGTTTATAGGATAACTCAGATGTGTCAAGTACACAATAAATATCCTGATCAAACATGACTCCAAATACAAGTTCATAAGGTCAAGTGTACATTGTTTGAAACACAAATGAATCAAGTACAGTGCCAAGTTCATTCAATCCTAATGAGCAACGATAATAATACTATTATTGATGTGTCATTTATTAAATATTTTGAAAATATAATAATGGTCTTAGGCGTAACGAGGACGGGCATTCAATGTTGTGCGTCTGCAGATAAGTACTGTTTTCTATTCTAAATGTACTTGATATTTTGGTAAGTACCCCCAACCCCCGTGGTACTATATTAACGATGGGCTTGTACGAGTACTTGTGATGTTAAAACACTAGACCGAGTACCTATCATTGTGCTTAGTTTGAAGTACTTGATCCCAACCCTGTTGAAAATGCACTGGGAATCAATAATTGCCATCATCAGTGTCCATTGTTGTCATCATTGTTGTCTTTCTGACTTCTCTTTCTGTCTTCCTGAACAATCCTTACTGCCGTAGCAACATTCACTGCTGCCTGATAACCAAGATCTGGTCTTCTGTCGACCCCTTTAACCATATCCGCGACCTGCGTGATAAACCAAACGATACTTCACACGGGATACAAATCACAGATTGCGACGTTTCTTCATGTTTACAGAATATTGAAATGAATATTTTGTTAATCTGCTACAAATAAATAAAAAAACAGGCTTGAAGATCTGTTTGGGTCGTTCTATAATAACAATGTATTAGACTGTAATCATCGCTACCACATGAATGCGCTATATAGAATCATTAGCCGATATAATTTGACAGTGATATGTCTAGTTTTAATATTTCAGCTGCATGGTCAGTGTTCGTACCTAAATACACTATGTTACTGATTTATGGTTTATTTAAACATCTTTGGACAATAAAGATGTAATCAGTCATATCTGACTTAAGAAAAAAGTGAGATTTACAATGGATGCCGGGTAACCAACAGGTAACACAATGACTCTCTTCTTCATAAAAACAACCATAACTAACCTCGCTGGAGTCCACAATGACGGCGCCCAACGCTCTTAGTTCTTCTTTTGTCTTGTCGATATTGGACTGGGCCACTCCTCGGCATGCATCCTCAATGAGAACTGTGCGAAACCCGTGCTCCAAAGCATGCTTTGCCGTCAAACCTAGAAGACAAACGCAAAACCTGAACTCCATTTGAAAATAATTAAACATGGCTGAAAAACCAAGTTGTGGCTCTGATTTTTACTCGAATGTGCAAATGTAGATTTGGCAGTTTATATGAATATACATATATTTGTTATTAATAATATTTATTATATTAATCTGTGTGTTACTTCACAAACAGTAGTGTACCATATGACTGTAGACTATAAACAGGTGTAGTGTATTATGATTAAAGCTAACAGGTGGAATCAGCTCCATGGTCCCATGAATGTGTTTGATATTCACAGTAAATAAAACGAAAAGCAGTGAACCTATTGTAAATTTACAATGATTATAGTAACCAGTTTCATTAACAGATTACACACAGACACACACACTTTTAATACTAGTATGGAAATTCATGCTCATTTATCAAACATTATGAAATAGTGTAGGATATGTAAACACCCATATAAGTTATGAATAAAACTTTGGTGAGCATAACTGAAGTGGTTGGCACCACGTGTCACCTACCCACACAGATGTCACCTGCTCACACAGATGTCACTTACCCACACATATGTCTGTCGCAAGCCCGCATAAGTAGACGTCAGTGACATTTCTCTTTGACAGTTCTTGCACCAGTTTAGTCTGGGATACCTTGTTATTGTCCCAGAATGCAGAGTAACTGTCAACGTCGGAAAACGTTCCTTTGTTGACAATTATGCCATCTTTTAGTATCTGCAAACAACAACAGATTACTGATAAGTGTTGCAATAAACACTATGGGATTACAGGCATTCATCAACTGTTGCCAGCACATAATCGTACACATGAAATGGTAAGGTAAGATATCCAACACCAGTTACGCCATGCTACCGGAATTGACCAAAATACTAGCAGTGTAAAATTAAACAAAAGCATACAATGTAGGCACGCAGGAAACCAGTCCCAAACATCACAACAAGCAGTCACATGGAGCCCTGTAGGAAAGACAAGGATAGGAGGTGAGTCGAATTGATAGCTGCGCTATGATAACAAAGTATTGTTCTTCTACAGTATAACACATTGTAATACTTCCAACTCATTGTGTACACCCATGGAGGCCATCTTATAAGAAGGACAAAGATATGTTACAAAGAGTGCAATGATGAGCAACTGACCTGATTCCTGAATTGAATGATGTTTGCTAGGAAAGACGTCAATTAAACTGTGGGCTGACAACATCAGATACAAGGAGACAAAGAATGGATGAAATATAAGTTCTTAAAGATAGTGGATGGCTATTAGGATGTTGATAGAAATAGCTAAGGAGCAGTGCAGCTTGGATATGTGAAAGTACCGATTCTCTCTGAGGGCAATGAATGACTGGAACAAAAAGTATTCATGCTAGCAGTGTGAATGTGTTCAAAAATTAAATTGACCGTTATCAGGTGATGGCAGGTTGTAAGTAGGTGGAAATTGTCAGGCTCTTGATAAGCCAATAGCTTCCTTATCGGCAGGCCATCTGGAGCTTGCACCTCAAGATAGCAATCTTGTTAAATGTTATCTAACGGTGACACTACATAACAAACAGTCAATGTCCACTCGGTGAACAGATGTCTACCTTTAAGTCCTGGTGCAGTTGTGAGCCCCATGTGTCCTGTACGCAATGAGCAGGCCACATCATCTGAGGGGTCAGTGGAGGTCCAGCAAACACTACTGTGTCCATCACTTTCGCCTCCTCTGCTGACACCTGCAACGGAACAACACCAGTGTTAACACCGAGCCCATGTCACCAATGTGGGTAAAAAAAGTCACATGAAAAACCAACAGACAAATCACAAGAAATATTATTTGTAATTATTTTATAAGTTTAAATATATACTAATAATTTTACATATAAAGTGATATATATCCGGAATATACTTCTGTCCTAATCATAACAATTGCCAACGCCATAGATGCATTATGGGTAAATTCATATAACAGTCCATGGTTTTGCATTTATCACCATCCTTTTTATACATTATTCCATACAAAATATAACAGTAATTTAATTAAAGTAGTATTGTGTTACAGAGTTGGGCATCAAAGAACTGGATTAGTGATGGATTAGCACAACAGAGGGAGTTAATTTGATATTACAGTCGCTCATCAAGGAGAAAACTAATATAATTGATGTATGAAGTACATCATGGTTTATTACATCAAAATAAAAATGAAATATACTGCAATATATATATATATATATATATATATATATATATATATATATATATGTTTCACCAAGCTTTGCTAACAATGTTGATAACTAAATATATATATATATATATATATATATATATATATATATATTGCATTACTATTTCTGCATGACATCTTATAAATCAATAATTCACAAATACATTTGTCCCTTGAAATATATCCCTTTTGTAATAAAGAACATTTGAGGCTAAGAATTGTAATTTTAATTTGTTTGAACTGACCACGCTTTCAGCATTCATTTTTTATTGCCACAGGGAGCTGTTGCTTGGCAACCAGTCAAGTGACAGACATGTCAGTTACCCTGTCTCGTACCTTACTGGTCTTGTGTACTTCACGATTGCAGACGTTCTCGACAAATGATATGTGGTCGGGAGGGTGCCAGTCTAGCGAGTACACTACTACATGGAACTGGACAGTGTCCAGTAGATAGTTGATGGTAGGGACGACTTCTGCCCCCTCCTGTCCAGCTGGACAATGTCTGATAGCCAGCGAGCCATCAATGAAGTCATTCTGTACATCAATGATCAACAAGGCCGACACAGGAGCAAGGACCTGGTGAAGAGACCCAAGGTATCAGTTGGACCGAGTAGTCACTGAGCAATACTAAATTGAAGTTTGAGTACCATGATTTATGAGTACGAGAGAAAAGTACTTTTGAAAGTAGTCATGTACAAGTATTCAAGAATTCAATATAACCTGTAAGATAAAAGTTGCGACCAGACCTCAGAGAGACTAACGTCAGGCTGAGATTGCGCAATGACCTCAAGACTCTGAGACAACTGGCAAAAGACCGTACAAGACGGAGGACACTCTACAGGGACTGAAAGCGACATTAGAGTGTCCCTTAAACTATGTGTGATGCAGGAACAATCTCTCTCTCTCTCTCTCTCTCTCTCTCTCTCTCTCTCTCTCTCTCTCTCTCTCTCTCTCTCTCTCTCTCTCTCTCTCTCTCTCTCTCGCTCGCTCGCTCGCTCGCTCTCTCTCTCTCTGCTCCCTCCCTCCCTCCCTCCCTCTATAATAGAACAACATCATAATGAAAGTAATGTGTGTGTGTGTGTGTGTGTGTGTGTGTGTGTGTGTGTGTGTGTGTGTGTGTGTGTGTGTGTGTGTGTTTTTAGTGTGTGTGTGTGTGTGTGTGTGTGTGTGTGTGTGTGTGTGTGTGTGTGTTGTGTGTGTAATTATATATATATATATATATATATATATATATATATATACATTACTGTTATTAATGTTGTTCTATTATATATGTATATATATTATATATATATATATATATACATACACACATAAACATGCATATATTAAAGAAGTCCTCACATGCATTACTCGTTAAAATCAAATGTGTTATTTCCGCTACTGAAACATACACGTCTTGAGGTGCACTAGACATATCGGCCTACCTTGGAGGATATACTTGACATGCTCATACAGCACGACTTAGTCACTGTATGCTGCTGTAGTAAATTATACTGAATTCAATCTTCACAAATATGCAACTCGAACAGTAGATGCGAGAACAGCCAGTTCTGGTGTTCCATTAGGGAAAACAGCTGGAGCATTTCTCCCTGCCCAACTCAAACAGCACATGTCAGACTGACCACTAATACCACTAATACTGCTTTTTATAAAGGTGATATCAACACATAATCAGATTGGCACAGCTTTTGAAACTCCAGGCAGCTCTCATGGATGTCAGAATGTTAAGTACCCTTCAGGTGCGAAACTTGAAACGTTCTATCCCTCGTACTAGTGTAAGGGGTAATTGAGCCAACATGAATACTGACATTTTGAGTTTGCAAACACAAGAGACCGTCCCTAAATGCACAACAGACTGGACTGTAATTCTCTTATGATTGTTATCTTATCGGTGAGCGTTTTTTTATGTCAGCTGAACTTCGTATGTAGTCAAGACCATAAATAGTTGAAGAAGATAACGCATTTATTGATGTCACACTTTCATAAATATTTGCCTAAATAATTCTTTGTAGAAACGTTTTAAATAAAAATTATGTAGTATGTTAATTTAAGGTTTAGTTATACATATATCTAGACATATTGTGTGATAATTTGTGTACTTATAACAATAGTAAGATTTCAAGAATACATTGTTGATGGTACTGTGCACCAAACCGACTGTACAAAATGCATTCAGTTGTCTTGAAAAAACAGAATTTAAGACCTGAAACTTGAAACCTGTTTAATCATAACAGCAAGCTGACAAGTTTAACATACTGTCAATACCACACATATTCGTGCATTAAAATTTACAAACATTATTTTTCGATGTGATAATTCTTTTGGACACGTATTATTCCACCATGTGTCCAGACATGTAAAATACATGTAGTCTCACGTAACACCAACAATTATTATTTTTACTTACGGCAAGGATTATTTTTAGCTGTCCAAATACATAGTCATAACAGCAGTACATTTTTGTTTGGTCTCAGCGTCACAGAAACATGATTTTAATCAGTACTGTCAATGCACTCCGACTGATTAGTGCCACTACTAATTTGCGTTTGTTGACACCAGTGTACTTGGTGCCCCAATGTCCTGTCATTTCGTCAATAACGTCTGAAAACACTGCAAATTTCATTTTTTTCTTGCACTACATAAAGTGGTCTCCCAATAATGACCGACACTTGGGGCTAGTTGTGTTGATGTGGGTTTCCAAGAGAGTATCCAATAAATCAGCTGACTCTGACGCAGAATCCAATACAGCTACTTCCTGTTGTAGTCAATGCATGCATAATCATATGAATATGAATAAGAACCTAGTTTGTATTTGACTGTATGACGACGCAGCTCCCTCACATTTCCACAATAGTATGCATAATTTGGGGGAATATTTTACAATTGTATACAGTTATACAGAGTGCATTCATGTTGACAACTGTGTATGTGACGATGGACATCACATTTTCTTGCAAGGTTCAAGTTTCACACAACTAACATCAAGATGTGGCAAAGTTCAGGGGTCAGGGGAAACATTGGTATCCACAAAGATTCAATATAAATCCTACTTTAAGTCCAACAAATAACGCCCGGATTCTTCCTATCTGTCTGATGTCTCAGGTGGTTTCCTCCAAACAGCCCAAACTTTGGCTAACGCAGGAATTGTCCTTCTCTAGAATTTGTGAGTCCACTACAGGTTACACATTTACCCCCCATGTGGGATCTTTTACTTCCCCTGACATAGACACCAGATAGAATGGACCACCGGCTTTTAGCGTCTCTTCCAAAAGACACAGCCAAATGTGGGGTTAACAAAATTGCCTAAGTTTCGAAACGGCGGTAGGTGGGATTGAACCACCGTCCCCTTTATTGACAGTCCAGCGCTCTACCGCGTGACCACCGCTCCCCACTAATGTAATGAAACAGGCATAGATGCAGAAGTTATGATTAACACAGGATATTTACATCAGTCGTTATTCTGATATCAAAGAGGTGTGGAAACATTTGGTGGTACCACAAAACCACTTCCTGACTACTGTGAGTATGAGAGCGACAGCTGTTCAGTACGTACCTGTTTAAGCCAGTGATGCCAGCAAACCCTGAACTCATCAAAGTCAATCTTGCCATCCTAGACAAAAATAAAGAAATGATGTGTAAATTGTATAATCAGGCTGAGAAACAGCAAACATTTCTAATTGCTCTCAAAAAAACCTTCTGATTACCCCAAAACATGCTGTCGGCTCGGATCATGACATCAGGAGATGGGGTGTTGTTGAACATGTTTATTGTAAATGCATGTTCGTTATTAATTTGTTATTAAATCTATGTTTATGAATTCACACCTGTGTTGTGAAATGTAATTAAGGATTGTTACTCATTGATATTTTTCATAGTTGTTTACATGAAAAAGTACAGTCATTATCTGTAAATAGTATGATTAATGAGATACCCAAAACAAAATCAATACTGACTATTATAAAATAAAATGATATTACAGCATTTTTAAAAGAGGAATAAATTTTACATACTAGTATAGTGCTTTAGCATTTTCCTGAATCAATTAAACACATGTAATTGAACCCAATCCTGTAAAAACGGTTTAATTGATGAATTCATTTACATGTTAACTTGACAATTCCAACATAACTAACACGTGAAGAAGTTAAAGCTCCAACGAGACACATTCAAAATGTCAAAAAGAAACAGACAGAAATAAATCCAGACAATTCTGGAACGGTAAATCTTGTTTTAACATAAAATAAAATATTAACTCTTTGTATTATTATCAAACAATTATCAGCTATTTTCAGACACAAGAAAGGATGCGTTCGTTGGTAAATGGTAAGAAACAGGAAAAGCAAAACTAACAGTTTTTGCCAGAAAGCATAACAGGAACCAAAATAACAAATATTACGTAATTTTTTGTTTTACTAAAAAGTTGTTATCGGTGTTATTTTCAATATATTTAACATTTTTGACATTATTTGTTTGTTTAATGGTCATTAGCTTTTATTGATTTGAATGTTGTGGCCAACCAAATGCAGATATTATTATAACACTATAACAATAGTGTCTAAAAATTGAAATCATAAACAAAGCTAGTTAAATGTTTTTGCTGTATTACTTTCATTCCTGTTACTTTCTTATCTGTTGTGTCCTGTTTTTGTTAGTTATTTTCTTTCCTGTTAGCCTTTTGTCATTACTTTTTGTCTTTTCTTTCTCTCCTGTTAACTGTCTCCTACCATTTCTTGTCTGTTATTTTTCCTCAACATTACTTTCTTTTCTACAACTGCATTTGTGCGGCCTACGTAATACAGCTGTATGTTCGTGTTTATTTAGGGTGTCACTGTGCATTTGTAATGCTTTGTTAAAATCATTAAAATATGCAACACAGCAAGTGTCTCTCTGGGACATTAGGCACCAATATTCTGCCTTTTAAATGGGCTGTTTAACAGGAAACGAACTCAAACATAACTTCAAGGCAAGCATTCTGTTCCCACATCGTGTCAGCACAAACATTTGCACATAAAAATTCATCCAATCCAATCCACCGGATACCTTTGCTGCATACAGTTCGAGTATAAAGAAAGCGAACTATGCTGAGAGCTTAATTCGTCATCTCACCGCACAATGAAACATTCCCCACCTCTGCTAGTTCTTGGAGACAGCCAATTAATCAATACGCCGGGAAAGGGCAATAGATTTCACTATTTCTGACTCGGAAGTTGCCTGTTGATAATCAGTAAGCAGGTATTGGCCCACAACTGGGTATACCTGGCATAACACTATTGATGTAGTTCATATGGAGATGACGTTCGCTGTTCTTTATTCAGTGCCGCTGCTAATGGCAGTACCGAGGGTGACTGTGTCTGTATGTTGCCATGCAAGACCTCAAAATACAGTTTATATTGTGGGTGTGACTTTTCTGTGTTATTCATTATAGTCAGCGTGATTATCCTTAACCAGTGCTATCTGCCTATCACTGGTGGCAGATTTCAACATGGCCGGAGGTTCTGTATTGTGGGTAGTGGCTGGGATATTTGGGGGAGACCAGGAAGATGACGATTAATTTATAGTGGCTGTTACGAACTCACTGCCCATGACAACAAGGCTCAGTTGCCAAATTAAAAACACAAGCAATGTTAAAATAATTATTTATCTGACTTCTTAGTAGAAACGAATTAGTTTGACAAAACATGCCAATTTTTTTACCAAACTCATTCATATCCCACAAACTATATTTATGTATAACTATGTCTTTATAAGTGTTTGGTCTAATGGGACGTGCATGATTATGTAGCAGTTAAAGCATAGCCGCCAAGCAAGCAGACATGGGGTTGAAATGTATTTAAATACAAATATTCCAGAGGGATTCAAATACAATTACAAATACTTTTTATTTTCAGGATATATTACTATGCAGGTAAAAGAAAAGAAATCATATATCAAGACTTCTAGTGCACAATTAGTCTTTTGCTCATATGATGACAGACAGACCAGTGCTATGGAGTCTTGTTATTGCTAACTACATCACAATGACAACAGACTCAGAAACCTCTATCCACAGAGGAAAAGGTCAAAATATGTTGTTTGTTAAGTTAAACCAGGATGTCTATAATAAAATGCCTATGTTGCCCTCAGAAGACAATGCTAATGACTGCTAGCATCTTGTGAGGAAGTGTGACAGAATAGCCTAGTGAAGTACATTTGAAAGTACGTGTACACTTGACATTCAAGTGCCAGTGTACGTCACTGGTGCGATGACCTCCCACATGTCATATAAAATGAGGAAATCATAAAAACAAGATATGAGACAACTGAATGGAAGATGGTAATATAACATGTAATAAAACAAGATATCAGACAACTGAACGGAAGATGGTGATATAACATGTAATAAAACAAGATACGAGACAACTGAACGGAAGATGGTGATATAACATGTAATAAAACAAGATACGAGACAACTGAACGGAAGATGGTGATATAACATGTAATAAAACAAGATACGAGACAACTGAACGGAAGATGGTGATATAACATGTAATAAAACAAGATACGAGACAACTGAACGGAAGATGGTAATATAACATGTAATAAAACAAGATACGAGACAACTGAACGGAAGATGGTAATATAACATGTAATAAAACAAGATACGAGACAACTGAACGGAAGATGGTAATATAACATGTAATAAAACAAGATACGAGACAACTGAACGGAAGATGGTAATATAACATGTAATAAAACAAGATACGAGACAACTGAACGGAAGATGGTAATATAACATGTAATAAAACAAGATACGAGACAACTGAACGGAAGATGGTAATATAACATGTAATAAAACAAGATACGAGACAACTGAACGGAAGATGGTAATATAACATGTAATAAAACAAGATACGAGACAACTGAACGGAAGATGGTAATATAACATGTAATAAAACAAGATACGAGACAACTGAACGGAAGATGGTAATATAACATGTAATAAAACAAGATATGAGACAACTGAACGGAAGATGGTAATATAACATGTAATAAAACAAGATACGAGACAACTGAACGGAAGATGGTAATATAACATGTAATAAAACAAGATACGAGACAACTGAACGGAAGATGGTAATATAACATGTAATAAAACAAGATACGAGACAACTGAACGGAAGATGGTAATATAACATGTAATAAAACAAGATATGAGACAACTGAACGGAAGATGGTAATATAACATGTAATAACAAATACATGTGATGTAATTCCAAAGTACTCATACATCATTTATGAATAATGAGTGCAAATACATCGATACATATGAGAAAAAGTGTGAGTAATGAATATTTTGTGAAAAATCAGTACTCAAATACCAAAAGTATGAGTAACAAGTACTTTTGCCACAATCCTGTGTCATTTTTTTCTTCAAATTTTTAGCAAGAAAAACGGAAGGAATTGTAGGAAATACAGGAAATTTTACAGGTATATTTGACCAATTTATGGTTTTCAAATGTACATTCATGCACATAAATTAGCATCAATTATATTAGTATATCTTTAAAGTGGCATCTTTTTTTCTCCCAGTGAGTCTGTGACTTTCTTCTTGTGGCTATCTTCCTGTGACTTTCTTCCTGTGACTTTCTTCCTGTGACTTTCTTCCTGTGACTTTCTTCCTGTGACTTTCTTCCTGTGACTTTCTTCCTGTGGCTATCTTCCTGTGACTTTCTTCCTGTGACTTTCTTCCTGTGACTTTCTTCCTGTGACTTTTCTCCTTTGATTTTATTTCCTACATTCACTGGGGCTGGCCTCAGTTGTTCTAGTTTTAATAAATTCGGACAATTTGCTAAACGGCTCTAGAAGGATAAAAACAATACAGTGAACAATTACCTGATTTGTATCGAGGAGTTTCAGCGTATCTTGTAGTTGTTTTTCTGACAGAGGCCAAGTTTTGTCGCCATGACAAAACAGACATTCCGCCATCGCATGGAACTCTTGTTCATTCAGGTACGCATCGCTGCAGACAGAAAGAATATAATTCATATTTTTAATAACCTTTCAGCCATTGTATGTTACCAGACATATCAACTGAGAAGCCCTATTGTTGGTTTTGCGAGTAAACAACCAAAGTAGGTCGTATGAGTAAACAACAATTTATGTTTGAAACTTTATCTTTATCAGTCGTAGAGTCAAGTCAGGTACAAGTGAATACATACATGACCATAGGTGACCCATCACAGCTGACTGGGTATTAAATAGCACAGACCTATTCAGCCAAAAATAGCTATCTAGGTAATAATAAGATATTTTCAATTGAACCAAAATGTAGGGTTGGCAAACTTGGCAGAAATGTTTTCTACCTTGATGGCAGAAATACTTTATATCCAGGTGACAGAAATACCGTTCTCCCCTATTGTCTGGCAGAAACTCCCAAAATGTAAGAAGAAATTATATTCAGTATAGACATTCCTGTTTCACAATCACATGTAACAGATTAAAACCCGCCTTACAATACGAGTCAACATGATTAGAATATTCAAAACAGTGCTTTCTGAAACATTTTATTACTTTGGGGAGATACTGGTGCCATGGATATTGTAACCATATTTGGGATCTTCCCAGACCTATCTTTATGCGAATCCTCAAAAACAATGCATCCTGCTACTACAACATTCAAATAGCTAGATGTACAGTTAGTACACGTATAATAGAGAATACCCGTTATCCTCAAGAGAATTTGTTACTGTCCAAACAATAAGTGTCAGAATAGTTTTCTTATTATTTACGTAGGGTGCACGAATATACAAAAAGAAAAAATGGAAACCTGGATAAATTTACCGCGGTCTGGGCTTGACATTGTTTAATGCTCTTGTCTTGAAGTATTTTGTACTCCAAATCTTGAATGTATATGTTTGGCGGATTTCTCTCAGGGTTTGCATATCGACAAAAAAAACATTCTTAGAAAGCAGCAATAAAATTTGTTATTAGGTAGTTTGTAAACACTTATTTATTCTTCAGGCGACAGTTGACTATTTAAATATGTATGCATATGGATTGCTTGATTATTCATATGTGGGAAATAGACTTTTTGACACTGAAAATGAAAGTTCTCTATACATAAAAATCCTTAAAATCATGTGTCTTCTTAAATGTGGTCATTAGGATTAAAAAACAAAGCAAAACAATTTTATGTGTGCAAGTTGTGCAATCCACGTAGTTATAATCAAAAGACAGTCTTACTCATGTTTCCAGTACACATATAAGTACACAAATAATAAGTCCCTGTAGAAACCTCATTTTGGTGCAAATTAAGAAGTCTAGTGAGATGAAACACAGAGTTTGGACCTTGATTAAATAAAACTACTTTTAATAAATTAAAGCTGTGACATTTGGCAGGACTGTAATTATTTTTCAAAACACCTAAAAAGATGCACTATGTAAAGAAGGGGCTCAATCACTTGAACAACCATGGCCCAAACATCTATACTATTTACAGGACACGTCGTGATGTGATTTTAGTGAGCATGGAGCCATCCCAGCAAACAAGGAACCATTTCTGAACCTGCTGGCACGTGTCATACTGGTTCATAATTGGTACCACTCCACCAGTATGTGTTTTCATGTGTATTCATGTGAATACAGTACACGTGTTCTGCCTGTTGTCACGACATAGTCGTACTGGGTCAGAACTGGTACGTGTCATCATGTGAAAAAATCATGATTTCAAGATAAACACGTGTCGACACACCAAATTTGTTCACAGAATCCGGTGAATCCACGTATGAAAATTGAGCCAGTTGAACTCGTGAATTCACTTACAGAACATGTGAAATAACGGGTCGTTGTTTGCTGTGATGGTATATGTATTTTTTTCTTCAAACTTTGACATCTTTGGAGCTGGTTGCCATCATTACTCTCAAGCTGCATTTGGTTTTAGTTGCTCCTATATAATCTATATGAATTTTCACAATTGTCTGAATAACTAATAGGTATTTCTGGCTGGCAAAAGCCGTATCTGTGACCATGCTGTATTCATGGGCACTACTATAGGGTGGCAGGATATATATATATATATATATATATATATATATATATATTATATATATATATATATATTCAATTCAATTCAATTCAATTCAATTCAATTCAATTCAATTCAATTCAATTCAATTCAATTCAATTCAATTCAATTCAATTCAATTCAATTCAATTCAATTCAATTCAATTCAATAACTTTATTCCAGAACATTACATCCATATAAAAACTAAAGTATGACTAATAACTATATACATAAAGCATTTTCCACCAATGGCGACACAGTGGTGAAGTATACAGAGCATCACTATTCATGATACTCTGTAGTATTGCATTGCCCGATTTAGCTATACACGTCAAAAAACTATACACATTTTTTCTAATTAACATTTTACACGTGGGTAAGCCTCTTGACACAAACATATAACTCGCACTACAATCTCAAGGTTCATTGCATACAAATCTAAACACATTATTGTATGCTACACACAGTTTTCTCATTGACTCTGCTCTATAGCAACGCCGTAGCTGGCATGTATATAATGAAGTATAGTAGGATTTAAATAAAGTACATTTAACAGATTCTGTACACATGTAAACCTTTCGAATCAAGGCATTACCCTGAGCATAAATTCTCTTGTATTGCCTAGATATGTCATCATTGTCGCATAGATCTTCTGTGATAACATGCCCAAGTTATTTACACTTACTAACCCTTGGCAATGTTTCACCATTGAGCAACAAGTTTGGAATGTGTATATCTTTCAACTTTTTACAAGAAAATATCATAACATTACTCTTGGTACTATTGTATTTAATATCATGTTCTATACCATATTCTGAACACACAGATAATAACATTGATAAACCCATAGATGAAGGAGCCATGAGCACTAAATCATCAGCATACATCGAATGGTTAATTAACGAGGAACCTATTATAATCCCGCATTTACATTGTTTAATTTGTTACTGAGATCATCCATGTAAACACAATATATATATATATATATATATATATATTATATATGATCCATTCAGATATAATATGCCACCTAAAGAATAATGTGAGTGAGAAAATTACGTTTTCATGTACTGTGGTGGTTGAGGTTTTTACAAGATATGTCATGGGTCTTTCTAGTTCAAAATCAATCACATTTTCATAAAAGATCTGTCCAAGTAAGCTAAATTTATAACTTAACTCCCTCTCTGTCAGCTAGCTCACATAATTATTATAGTGCAAAAGTCATAAAATTACAATTTAATTAACATAACTATATATTAGTCATTTTCGTATATAAAGCCTAGAGTGTAATTTGCTTACTTTGTAAGGGTGCCCTCTTGTTTTGCCATGTTCATTTTCTATAATAAAGAAGTCGGCAGGAAAAATACTATCCAACCCATATATTATTTTTTTAAACTTCCAATAAATTAGCTCTCACCCTTCTTGTTTCCAAAGTTGTTATTTTTAATATTCTTAATAAACTTGGATAGTCTAAATTCCTTAATTCAGGAATAATCCTGCTCATCCTTCATTGTATAGATTCTAATAAATCTATATCTTTCTGTTCAAATGGGTGCCATGCCTGAATACAATAATCCAGGTGGGATCTCACTAAGGATTTATACAGTTTTAAAACTACCTCCTTGATTTTATATTTAAAGGCTCTATTTATCATGCCTAGTATTGTATTTGCCTTATTAGCTGCCCTGACACATTGTTTTGTTACATCCAGTGTTTCTGTGATTATGACTCCTAAGTCTCTCTCCTCGTATGTTGTTTCAAAGCATTCATTTCCCATAAAATAGTCATACTGTTTATTGTTGTACCCCACAATGTATACATTTGCATTTGTCAGCATTGAACAACATTGACCATTCAGTGCTCCACTCATTTAGGGTACTCAGATCTTTTTGTAATTTTTCCGCGTCCTCATACATTGATACTTGACTAAACAGCTTAGTGTCATCAGCAAATTTTAGAATATGATTTCTCACACGCTCATTAAGACACATTAAGATCATTTATAAATATATCACAAACAAAACTGGACCCAAAACAGAGCCCTGTGGGACTCCGCTCCTTACAGGTGACCATTCAGAATTTTGCCCATTTATTACAACACGTTGTACTCTGTTAGCCAGCCATTTAGTTATCCATTCACTTACAACTCCTCCTATGCCATGTGACTTCAGTTTCCTCTCTAGCCTGGCGTGGGTGACTCTGTCAAAAACTTTACTAAAGTCCAAATAAATGCAGTCCACTGGTAATCCTTGATCTATATACATTGTTACTTTGTCAAGGTAAACTAGAAGGTTTGTTAAACAGGAACGACCTTTCCAAAAACCATGTTGTGATGGTTTAATGAACTCATTTTTTGCAGGTGTCCGATGATCTATCTCTTATGATAGATTCCATGGTCTTATATATATGGGATGTCAGACTCACTGGTCTGTAATTACATGGCTGTGATTTGTTCCTTTGTTTTTGTATATAGGTGTAACATTTGCCCTTTTCCAATCCAGAGGGACTTCTCCAATTTCTAAACTGCCTTTAAAGATCTGACACAACGGGGAGGCAATAGATGAAACTACTTCTCTTAACATTGAGGAATTAAAATTGTCTATACCAGGAGCTTTATTTGGTTTCATTTTTGAAAGTTGTTCTTGCACTACTGCTGTTGTAAACTCAATGTTTTGGAATGATTCCTGTAATGCCTTTGTGAAAATATTCACAGGATCAGGTAAATTACCCATTTTCTCGTCAGTGTATACTGAAGCAAAATAGTCATTAAGTAAATTTGTTGCCTGACTTGCCTCAAGTGAGTCTGTGATCCCTTCTCCCATAAAATCGACAAGGGGCCCAACGCTGTCTTTTGTCCTAGTTTTAGACCTTGTCTATGCAAAGAAGGACTTTGGATCTGTTTTTATATTCTCAGCAAGTTTTTTCTCAAAGTACCGTTTGGCCTTAATTCTGGGCTTTATTGTGTTGGCGCTTGTATGCCTCATATAGATGGTACTCTCTGGTTTCCCTCGATTCCCTGTGTCTCTTCCATATATGGTATTTTCCCTTCTTGCTAGGTCAGTCCTCTTTGACATCCATCTCAACTTTCTGTTCCTTTTCTTCGTTGAGATAGGGACAAAACGCTGCACAGCAGAGTTAACCACAGCTTTAAAATGATCCCATTTTGTGTTTACGTCAATATTTTGGAATGCCTGCTCCCAGTCATAGTCCCTTAAAAATGTCCTCATAATTCCCTCTCTTGTAATCATAATATGTCTCTCTCCATTCTTTAACCTGTACCGACACTACATGACATCACATGTCACAATGTTATGATCACTGAATGGTTCTTTTACCATAACGGCATCAATCATATTCGGTTCTGTTGATAAAATCAGATCTAATATGGTCTCACCCCTAGTTTCAACATGGACGTGTTGTGTGAGAAATAAATCTTGGGTAAGTTCTAGGAACCGTGCCCGTTGTGCTCCCGCATACATCCTTTTCCAGTCTATGCTTCTGTGATTAAAATCACCAAATATCACAACATTGTTGCATGCTGCACATGCTTTACGTGTGATGTCATGTAAAGCTAGTTCTTTCTCTAGATCTGCAGTTGTGCTATAGTAACAAACCGCTACAAGTAGGGTCCCTGTCATGGTAGTTACTCGACACCATACTGTTTCAGTGTTTGGAGTTTTCGTAAGC
Source organism: Ridgeia piscesae (assembly GCA_025642075.2). NCBI lineage: Eukaryota > Metazoa > Annelida > Polychaeta > Sabellida > Siboglinidae > Ridgeia > Ridgeia piscesae. The sequence continues at coordinate 308,756 of JAODUO010000994.1, forward strand.
TCCTCACATATAACATAATGTATACGGAGTGGCTATACGTCCGGATACGGACGAATAGCCTGGGGGACTATTCGTCCGGATACGGACAAATAGCCTGGGCGACTATACGTCCGGATACGGACGAATAGCGTATGTCGTCCCCCTGGCTATTTGTCCGGACATATTTCTCGTGAGAGTTCAATTCAAATTTGCGCAAGCGGCACAACTGAGATGGATGAGCTGGCCGTTGGACGTGAATTCCCAGACATTCAATGATTATCGGCAGCTGTTGAACACTTTGAACACACCGATTTCGTGCAATTTTATAAAAGGACAGCAGAAAAATAGAGGCAGATATACGTAGAAATACACGAAAGACGAACAACACGGCCATCGAGTATGCCAATATTACGTATGCTTGCGTCCACGGGGGAAGAACATACAAGACCAACTCCAAGGGGGTGTGACCTCATCAAAGGTATTATTACGCTTTCTGGATTATTTACAGTCAATTATTTATGCTACGACTATACATACACTATTGTGATATCCCCCACTGTATAGCTAATGTTTCATTATGCATTTTACACGGCCCTTTTTATGGTGCCAGGCATTATCAACATGTATCGAGCGATATTAGATGCACTCAACAACAAGAGCGTTCTAGAAAGGGACGGCATATGGACTTGTCACATAATAATTATGTCCTAGACGTTATGTCCTAAATTTATTATTAAGTTTTTCTGGGTTTTTTGCACTTTTTTCTTAAATCTGTTGATATATGCCTGGCCTAGCACTGATGATGGCATTCTTTGTAGATTTTTTTTGCATTATTTAGCATCTTGTTTTGTGGACATCATCCAAAATATTCACGGTCACCTGCAGCCACCCAAATTCTCACATGCTTTGTTAGAGGGTGTTTCAGTATATGCAGCCAACGGAGTTTGTGGACATTTTCTTTTACTTTCAGTTCATTCAAGAAAGCATGTCCTGCGCAAATCAAAGTCATCGCTACGAAAGATGGACAACAAAGTTCTCAAGAGAGGGCGACCAAAAGGGGCTGAACAGACTGTGATTGGTCTGCCAGCCAATCGGAAATGTTTCACCAAGCCAGTGGCATTCTACAAGAAAGATCCTCTCCAAACAACATCTGGTCTGCTGTCAACCTGGAATTGTATATAATTTGGATTATATTGTATGTAAAAGTAAAGGTAATTTGTTTATATAGTGCAGTATCCAGTCTTTAAGATTAACCAAAGCAGTTTACGCTTTACTGGTAGACCTGTTTAATAGTACACCATTTTATATAATTCATAAGATACAGCCTGTTACTGTTACTAGACATGTTCATGCAATGTTGTTAACATGGTGTTTCAGTCATCCTCAGCTGGCTGGTGGGGAACAGGGAAGACACTGCCCTGACTGGCACTTTGATTGAGAGAGATGATGTCGAAGTCCGTCCCGAGCGTCTTCCAGCTAAAATAACAGATCCAAGCATTGATGTGTATCGTGACGGTTCGGTTGATGACGGCCACACCTCTCTGGCATGCGACTCGTGTCTAGAATGGTACCACCTAGCATATCTAGGAAAGAAGTCTCGGCCAAAGGCAAGGACGTGGATTTGTGGGAGTTGCCACACAGCTGCTCGTACGTAGGATGTGATAGCTGTGCCTTTATAGCACTACTAAAACAACTTGAGTGAATTATGGTGTACAACATTGCCCCTCATGTTAACCTTGCTGTATGTGAAAGTTTGTTGAATCAGTCGTAAATTGTCCCAGTTTCTGTTTTATCGGCAGGTCTGGCATTGTGAGGACATAATAATTTTATAGAAACATTCCAAGGCTGTGTTAACAAGATCTCTGGTTGAGCTATAAGATTGGAACTGATGTGATCGGATTTTTTATAAATGGAAATAATTTGTATCTTTAACATGCTTTGTGTAATTATGGTTTATAAGGTTTGTTTACTTTACTTTGGTAATTGAAGCCATTGGTTCTAAATGGTGTATTTTTATGTTGTACGTTCTGTATAATGGTATTGCATATATGTAAACCCAATACTACATGTGTTAGATCTTATAGTGTGTGTGCACATGAACCAGTATGTTTATTACTTTTCAAAATTAAGATGTGGGTGGATTTATGCATATTAGGTGTAGTTTATACAGAGGCCTTTTATTTGTGTATTTTACTTATTTATTTACGTTTATTACTTTTGTAAATGTAGATGTGGGTGGATTTGTGCACTGACGCTAGTGTAGTTTATACACGAGAACGTATGTGTGTAATTTGTATATCCGGTTTTATTTATTTGAACCAGTATTAAGAACAAAAATTAAGATGTTGGTGGATTTATGCACATTAGGTGTAGGTTATACAGAGGACGTGATTAACTTGTATTGTATATCTCGTTTTATTTATTTGTACCAGTGTTTGATTGGTCTTTTATTTATGTATTTTACTTACGTATGTTTATTACCTTTCTAAATGAAGATGTTGGATGATTTATATACATTAAGCTAGTGTATTACCTTTCTGTGTCATATGAACTTTCTGTTTTTGATGTTCAGTATTAAAGTCATCTCTGTTTACTCATGTGTTTGGTGTTATAAAATAGGCCTCCCTAACGAAAATATTACAACTACAGATAGTTTATACAACAAATGATCATCATTTTCATTACCTCTTGATATAACATACTGCAATAATTATATTTTAAATTTCATAGATATATTATTTCGGACCACAGTTTATAAACGGTATTTGAATTCATTATTTCGCTTTCGTAATTTTAATCATGATTAAAAACTAGTAGTGGCGACATCGGACAATTCAAATAAAGGCCGAAAATGAAACAAAGTTCAAGTAAGTCGCTCGTGTTGTGTAAATGACATACTATAATAGAACATGTAAATAAAAACTTGCCATATTGTGATTATTTCAGAAGAAACAGTTATTTAAACATAAACACAAACATGCCTTCTTAATCAATAGTATAGCACTCACGTTCGGTCACGTAGCATATGGCGCGATGTCGGGCTATTTGTCTGTATTTATCCGGTCAAATAGCGCATACGCAAACATGTCATGGGCTATTTGTCCATAACCGGACGAATAGCGTATACGCAAACATGGGCTATTTGTCTGTATCCGGACGAATAGCATATACGCAAATATGGGCTATTTGTCCATATCCGGACGAATAGTCCCCCAGGCTATTCGTCCGTATCCGGACGAATAGCCACGGCCTAATGTATATTGCCTCTTATGTATATGAAACAGCAGCCACCTCCTTTCATGTCCTCTCTATCATTTTGAACTAAATTGTATCCCTCCAGGTTCAGTTCTGCATCTGTTATGTCTTTGTGTGCCCATGTTTCGGTTATGCATATTATATCCGGGTTTTCCTCAACTGCAATACACTTATGGTCATCCATGATCCATGATCCAATTTGTTCATAATGCTTCCAGCATTTACAGACACAACTTTAAGTTTATGTACAGTGATGTGACCAGTGCATATACATATAGCATCGAACTTGAAAGCATGGCTTGGCGTTGGAGCTCCTGACCAGGCATATATAAGGTATGTATAATATATTGTAAACACGACTTCGTTTCGTGACCGATGGCATGAACCGGGATTGGGGACGGATAATCCAGGACCGTCCTAGTAGCTTTCCACTACAACCGACACTTACCCGTCAACGTCGAAAGCATCAAAGCATTCACGAATATAGGCGTCGCTGCATGAGGCATTTCTC
>JAODUO010000994.1:315000-321178 GCA_025642075.2 Ridgeia piscesae
TGTCTACAGATTTCTTTTCATCTAGATATTTGCTTATGTCATGGACAGTTTGAATTAATTGAGTTTCTGTTGATCTTTTTGCACGAAAACCATGTTGGTGGTCAGTTAGGATGTGATGTTGTTCAAGGTGTTTCATGATGTGGCTATGAATTATGTGTTCAAGAAGTTTAGAGATCACAGGTGTTAAGGATATTGGTCTGTAGTTTGAAGTTTCTGCCCTGTTTCCTTTCTTGAAAATTGCTGTTATGTTTGCTTCGTTCCAGGCTTTGGGGACTTGACCAGAGTCAACTGATGATTGGAAGATATCATGTATTATTGGTGTTAGGTGGTAGGCATATCTGTTTAGAAACCATGGTGGAATGTCATCTGGTCCTTGCGATTTAGAGGTGTTAATTTTTGATAGTTGGTCATGTACTCCTTTAAGTGAAATTGTTAATTCGGGTATTTTTCCATGTGGGCTGTCATTCAGATTTGGCAGCTTGGAATTTCCTTCATATGTAAAGACACTTTTGAACTGATTGCCTAAGGCTTCTGCTTTTTGCTTGTCATCGCTAATTATGTTTCCCGCAATGTTGAGGTCCCCAATACCCTGGTTATCTTGTCTAAGTTTGGAAATGAAACTCCAGAATGCTTTCGGTTTGTCTGTTATTGCAGTTGTTAGGAATTGATTTATATAGGACAGTCTAGCAGAACGAAGGTGTTTGTGCATGTCTTTCCTGATGTTACAAAACTCTTGCCAGTCTTCTGGATTTCTAGATATTTTTGCTTTCTTATATAATCGTTTCTTTCTTTTGCAAATTTTTTTCAAGTCTTTATTGAACCAGGGAAGGTTGTGTCTGGAAGTTGTCAGACGGATTGGTACATAGTGTTTCATAATGTTGATGATTTTTTTTGAAACAAGGTTCCATTTGTCATTGACTGTCATGTTTTGGTTTAAAGAGAAGTATTCATGTGTGAAGTCATCGAGAGATTTCTGGATGTTAAGGTGGTCAGCTTTATTTCTGATGAAATTTTTTCGTTTGGGGCGATGTTTGCGTTTGGGTGAGATATTTACATCAATGATAATTGTGTTGTGGTCTGCTATGCCGTCTACTACATTTAGTTTCTTTATTAACCCAGGTCTATTTGTGAAGACAAGATCTAGGATATTGTTGGCATTTCCTTGTTTACGTGTGGGTTCATTGACATGTTGGATTAGTCCATGTTCCTCTACGAGGGAGAGTAGTTTGTTGGCAGCAACTGTACTATATCCACTGTTAGGTGTGACATGGTGATTTTCCCAGTTTATGTTAGGAAGATTGAAATCGCCGGTAATTATGACATTATGTGTGTTTATTTTGTTTCCTAATTTAGATAGAGATAGATCTAGTTCTTCAATTTGAGTTCCTTGAGAGTCATGTGGGGCACGATAGAAGGTGCATATGATTATGGGTTTCATTCCTTTTATTTCAGTTTCTGTCCAAATGCTCTCACTGTTAGTGTTTAAGTTTGTTAGATGAGTTGTGATGAGATCAGCTTTGGATATTTGGAATACCCCCCTCCAGTGGTGCTTGTTTCCCTGTCTTTTCTAAAAACATTAAAGTGTTCTGGGAAAATTTCTCCGTTTTTAACTGAGGGGTCTAACCATGACTCTGTTGCACTGATTATGTCTGGGTTATGTAGGTTGTTTAGTACTTCGATGTCTGCTGCTTTATTCTTAATGCTTTGGCAGTTTATGAGGATGCACCGGAAGTTTGGTCTGTTCTTTTGTTTATAGGTTTTCTTGTTATTGGTTGTGTTGTTACTACTTGTAGTTGTTTCGTTTGAGTTATGATTGTTGCCATTCAGGGGGTCAAAAGGGTTTTCCGTCTGGATTTCACTATCTTCGAAGAAGGAATTTGTGAAGTTGAAGTTATTGCAGTCAGGGCAAGCCCAAGAACATGAAGAGTGTATTAATTGTTTGTATGCATTGTCATCTATGGCACAGCATTGTGTGTGTATCCATTTTTGGCAGTGGTCACAATGGATTGCTTTGTGGTTATTAAGGACGTCCATGTGGCAAATGCCACACGGTGCAGAGCAATCTGAACAATGCCATGTGTCAAGGTTTTGGTAAGTGCTATTAAATTCATGCCTGGATATTCCAGCGCATTTTATGTGAACTGATTTGTTGCAGTCGTTACAAGTTAGGGTGAGTGAATTGGACTTTAGTGATTTCTTACATGAATTACATTTAGAGGGGCCTGGGTTTAGCTGGATGTCTCCTGAGAGTATTATGCATAAAAGAACAGTGAATTTTGTTGCTGTCTTGTTTGACTTGGGTTTATATGGTGGTGGGGTGATCAGTAGACCAGTGGAACTATTGGATTTGAGACATTTGAGTTGTGCGATAGTTTTCCAGATAGGGCTGTACAGGTAATATGTTGTGATAGAATTTGTGTCTTTTCTGGCTTTATTGTTCACATAGACTGTTTCTGTTGTGTTGTTATGAAAGCTCTTCATTTCATGATTTAGTCTAGAGATGATATGCAGACACGCAAACATGAACAGTGAATATTTGAAAATACATCTTGAATGGGAGCTAGCCATAACACCAGCGTGATTGATAGTGATTAAGAGTTAATAAAAATTACTAATAAATAAAATGCATACACTTAGTTTAAAAATAAATAAATACACACACACTTACGTGTAAATAGACTAAAAATAAGATATATGCACACTATAATAAACAAAATTTAAAGTCGTTCGTTGATAAAATAAAACAGACGAAAAGGCCTGTTAGTAGGTCGTTTCTTACGTGATCAGGTTGCGTGATTTGTATTTGTTATTTTATTTTACTGACAGTATGCAGTATTTGGGAGATATCACCAGACTATGTGTTGACTTAGAATGTATAAATACTATTTTGTTTATACACGGTACACTTAGTTTAAAAATACACACACACTTTAATAAAGTCGTCTGTTGATAAAACAGGCGAAAAGGCCTGTTAGTTGATTTTATCTGATGCTTGACCGAGTTGGTTTGTGGTTGATTTTACTTTGCGCGGTTATATGACCAGGTTATATTCTTTATCGGTTACATATATTATTTAGCACCAATATTGGTACATAATCTTGGTTAGTGATTAATTTTGGTTGTAGGTAAAGGTCTAGCTAGTGATGTGTTGTGTACTTAGCTGTTTAGTAGTTTGGGTTCAGTTTCTTCGGTGATCGTTGACGTTGTTTATGCGTATCCAAGATGGCAAATTAGCGGGAAATCAGCAGAATACTGGCTGCTGCACTTACTAGAACACTTGAGAAGTTCTTCGATCAGCACTACCGATCGAGTGACCATGTATAGTGTTGGGTGAGTACCAGATATGTTTATTTTCTGCATTTATGTTAATTGGGGCTGTCTACACATAATCTCTGTCAAGGATTCATTTGATTTTTATGTCAACTGGCCATGGTGAAGGTCAGGTCTTCCAGTTAACTGGCCTAAAGTATTAGGGCCTTTCAAAACGGTTTTTACTACCTTTTTTGATGTATATGTGTTTGGAGTCCATTCTACATTACTTCCGGTACAAAGAAGACATATATTATTATTTTTTAATTATGTTTTAGACCAATTTAATGCCGTCGATTCGACGTAAACAAGCCGATGTCACAGCTAGGGAGTACTAGGGACAGTAGGGTGCGAACATGTTTTGCTTTGCGAAGATGAAATAAAAAGCAATTGGCAATATTTTATACAATTATGCTTAACATATATAAATCTGCATTATACAGAATAAAAATTAATGATGTTGTAAGGCTACTTATTAGGTTTGGGAACATAATAATAATATTCACAAATCATAGGACTACGCCTTTGCGGTCGTGATGCATCGGGGGTGCACTGGCTGTTCATGCCTTCTGACAGCGGCTTGTTTACGTTGACTTGACGGCGTAAAATTGATTTAAATCACAATTTAAAAAATATTATTTTACTTATTTGTACCGGAAATGATGCAGAATGACATTCCGAACATAGATACATCACAAAAGGTCGTAAAACCGTTTTGAAAAGGCCTTAATAATTTAGGCCAGTTAACCGGAAGATTACCGTGACATTACCGCCGGTGAGTGACAGTGACAGTATTTTAGTGTTACTGTTAAATAGAAGTGTGTGTGTGTGTGTGTGTGTGTGTGTGTGTGTGTGTGTGTGTGTGTGTGCGTGCGTGCGTGTGCGTAGTGGTGTGTGTGTGTGTGTGTGTGTGTGTCTAAGCATGTGTGTAAGCATGCATGTATGTTGTAAGTTTGTGAGTGATAATTGGGTATATGCACAACTGGAAGTATGTTATGTGTATGAAATACTTACACATTCATGCACTTTCTGTCAGCATATACCCACACAGTTTACTACGTATTTATTTAGGCTACATAATTATTTATGTGGTGTAGTTTTTTTTAATTAAAAGGACTCTTTGACACCCAAAAGGAAGGCTCTCATGTCCTAAATTATAATGAAAAGGGGTTCTTTGACAACTTTAAACTCTGTAATGTGGAATATTTTTAATTAATGTAGTAATAGATTTTAGTTACTGTCATTAATTTATGTAATTCTATGTCAGCTTCTATGCATTGTATCTTGTTATGAATACATTCCAGATGCTGCCAGGAAGAAAGAAGTGGTAAACAACACAGAGGATTCAGGAATGCTTCATGACTGCCTTTGAAGGGAATGACGTTAGAAAACATCGGATGGAGAATGTAGCTGGATGCAGCAAGCTTATGGACACACATATGTTGAGCAATTACTTCACCAAATAGTTGAAACAATGGGCACAGTGCACCGGTTTATATTTATTTTTTAATTCTGTGCTTATTATATATATTGGAGTTGTTTACGTCAGACAGTATTATATATACAAACCTGTACTTATTTGTTTATTTGTTAATAATTAAAATGTCATATATTTGACTTGTGTAATTTGATTTGCATTGTTATTCTGCATAAAAATATGTTTGTTTACAGTGCACTCCGGATATGTCAAACCTTCACAGACCCAAGGAAATACTATATTTAGAAGTTCCACTATGTCTTGGCACCTTACGGGATTGGGTTCAAGTTTTCTAGATTGCACTGTATACAGAAATGCATACGTGATACATAAATAGCTACATTTAGCCAAATTAGACACAGTTGGCCTACGAGCGGCTCACCGTCGGCATATCAGCGGTTAACCATCGGCACACCATTGGCAGCCGAGCATGAGCCGCCCTCGGCCCGAACTCGAGCCGGCGGACAAAACTCCTGCGGCCCGCAGGCGGTTGCCGAAGGCGGCCCGATAGTTTTGCCGAACTCGAGCCGCCCTCGGCCCGCTGCAGTTGTGCTATCTTGGAGCTTGGTTGCTTGTGTTGTCCACTGACGGTGGGCGATATTGCAAGTGGCAAAAACGGGACCTTTTCAAAGTGTCTTTGTATCGTTTTCCGAGGTGCCCCCTCTGCCACAATGGCCAGTGGACAGTTCTCCAGCACGATCTTTGGTAGGCGATGCTCTTCCATTCTGGAGACATGTCATACCCAGCGAAGCGCACAAACAAGCACATACACACCCACACCCACACCCCCCACACACGTTTTCGTAATATAAATAATACGGCTATAATCGATAATGTCAGTTTTCTTAACGATGATGGCCTGCGTCGCCACCATACAGCAGAGTGGTCATCCCAACAGCTTTGTAGACATTGACCTTCGTGTCTTTCTTTAGATTGTTATTGTTCCAGGCACATTTGTATAATCTACAGAAGGCATTGTTTGCCTTGGCTAGCCTATTGTCCACTTCTTTATCTATTTTGGCATCAGATGCGATAACGCATCATAAGTAGCTGAATTTGAGGATTGTTTTCAGTTCTGACTGTTCGATGAAGATGCTGGGAGGATGGTACTCTTCCTGTGGCGCGGGGTGATTAAACACTTCAGTCTTCCTAAGACTTCTGCGAAGCAAGATGTTATTCGCTGCATGGCCGACTCAGTATTAGCAACAAGGACAGCATCGACAGCGAACAGTAGCCCCCTGATCAGTTTCTCTTTGGTCTTTGTGCGGGGTTGCAAACGTCTTAGGTTGAACAGACTGCCATCTGTACGAAATCGAATCTAAACGACATAGTTGTCCTTAAGGTCCTTTCTGACCTGTTGGAGCATCATGCTAAAGAATTGTACGAAAACAG
>JAODUO010000995.1:0-142500 GCA_025642075.2 Ridgeia piscesae
CGTCCTTCATCGTTTCTTATTCATCGGTGCCATCTGTAGACCATTTACAAAGCAAAATATACTAGTTTAAAACCAGGTAATATAACAAAGAAAAAAACACTCAGTCAAAAAACTTTATTGTCCGTTGAAAACATGATAGTAAAAACGAAATTTTTCTTCAGTTACATATAAATCAGCATTAAAATCAAGTAAATTAAATAAATTACTCCTAAAAATAAGTACTCATAAATAAATAATCATGTATTATTTCTTAAAAGGTATTCATTGATTCACTAGCTGAACTATATACCAGGTTCTCTATAACATAAGTATAATAATTATCACATCAAACGTCTTACACTTACAATCATGTATGTTTAATTTAAAAAATAAACTATAAGGAAAATAACACTCCACGTGTATTTGTTGTTCTAAACAAATGGAATGCGCCAATGACCAGCTGTATAGAAGTCACATGACAGTCAGTTGCCCGTTCTGTGGTAATAATTCCGTGATCAAAATCTGCATACATCCATTATATTATTCCATCAAACTATACCATTAGTTATGATTATTTTTGTCAAGTATATATATAGAAGTATTTAAATACATAGACAACAAAAAATAACATGTTTGAAGTGTATAATTCTGCTGGAAAAACTGTTGTCAAAATTACGCCATTTTGTTCTTATTACCAGTTGGCGAACTATTTTGGGGTATTAACTAAAGTACTTGGGGCATTTTGAATCCTCACGAATCTTCCCACAAAAATAGCTAAACATACATAAAACATCATCATTCAGTTAATTAGTGTGATCAAGTTTACCTTCAAGTCGAATTTATATTACTTTTGTGCACTTTGATCGTTGGAATACGATATTTCGGGAAATATCCAATAAACGGACACAAATCAATAACGAGGCTAACGTGTGACGTATTCCCTGTCCTAGTGGCGTATGCTAAATGCGGGAATTCAGCCAACAGGCCAATAGGAACAGGTTAATGGAAACCCCCATGTGAAAGGAGCCATTAACGGCAGCACAGCTTTCGCATAACGCGCAATTGGCATTTGTTGGTACACATTGACGCTTGTATACGAGTACACAGGCATTCCGATACACATGTAAACATGTATTATCTTGTATATACGTATGCGTGTGTATGTGCAACTATTATAACATGCCCAAATTCCAACTTTACATCCTGATAGAATTCCTGTCCACGTCTTTTCGTATCCGCAAGTGACGAAGCTGCGTGTGCGTTTTCGAACCAACTTGTATCCTTTGTGACATTCGGTGTTGCAGATGGAAATGTAGAACCACGATTGTGGGCACTGAATGTCGGCATTGGCCGGTGCTGTTAGAGGAGGACACGTGATTAGTGCAGCAAAAACATACACGTCAGGATGAACAGAGCAATGTAGACATTTGCTTACCATACATTGCAGGAGTTCTTTGCCGTTGTCGATAATTATGGACTCCTTCCTTGGCGATGTCTGCAAACACTACGCGGTAACCTTGGTGCAAATAGTGTACGTGCTTGTGTCGAGCGCAAAGTTCTACCAGTGGATTGTCTCCAAAAAGAATGACGCACGTCGTGTTGAAGAGGCAATTTCCCGAGGCATCCTTCACAGTTTCTTTTTCTTCGGTTCCATATGTAGACTATTTACAAAGCAAAATATACTAGATTAAAACCAGGTAATATAACAAAGAAAAAACACACAGTCAAAAAACGTTAGTGTCCGTTGATAACATGATATTAAAAACGGAAATTTATCTTCATTTACACGTAAATCAGCATTAAAATAAGGTAAATTAAATACATTACGTCTAAAAATAAGTACTCTAAATAAATAATCATGTATTATTTCTTAAAAGGTATTCATTGATTCACTAGCTGAACTATACCAGTTTCTCTATAACATAAGTATAATAATTATCACATAACACGTCTTACAGTTACAATCATATATATGTTTAATTTAAAAAAATATGTTGTTCTAAACAAATGGAATGCGCCAATGACCAACCGTATAGACGTCACATGACAGTCAGTTGTCCGATCTGTGCTGATGATTCAATGATCAAAATCTGCATACATCCATTATATTATTCCATCAAACTACCATTATTTATGATTATTTATGTTAAGTATATATATAAGTATTTAAAAACATATACAACAAGAAATAAAATGTTTGAAGTGTATAATTCCGCTAGAAAAACTGACTCAAAATGACGCCATTTTGTTCTTATTACCGGTTGACGAAATATTTTGGGGCATCAACTAAAGTACTTGGGGCATTTTGAATCCTCACGAATCTTCCCACAAAAATAGCTAAACATACATAAAAATTCAGTTAAAGGGGAACTGAAACACAGCTGTAACATTCCATATACCTAAATGTATACTATATAAGTATACATTAATGGTGAAAGAAGCATATTCACTTATCAGACAAACTGGGAAAAAGAGAGCAGATTATGACAGGCTTCAATGGGCGGGCCTACCGAAAGGAAGGTCAGTCCGGACTATTTTTCTGTTGTTTACAAATTTGGGGGAAGTGTTTTACGTTAGCGAGGAGCTACGCTATTGCTAGTGGTCTTGGATAAATCACAGTAGAAAATGGATCCGACAGAGGAAGCATTTGGGGAGAAAGCATTATAGCACAAGTGACACACGTAAACCCCAAACTTGTTTAAACCCCCGCGTGCGAGCCGGGGTTGCGAGGCGTCAATTAAACCCCGCCGAGGGGTCGACGAGACGGCGAGAAAAGATCGAAATTTTTTATGGAATCGAGGATGTTTGATTTTGGGAACAATGTGAATGTGGCATTGTGTTTGTGTGGATACTGCGCCCCCAATGTCGACGCACATCAAATTTTGTATGTTGCGGGGGCTGGGTTCCCCGGGCCGTGCGGGGCCCCAGATGCCTGCATGAGCTATGAACTGACCAAGACATCTGTCAATGACACAATGTTGGGAATATCGGTCTGTTATTTTGTGGATTTGCGTGCAGACTCGTTGTTCGACCAAAGTAGGTAGTAGGTAAGTAATATGTAGTTCAACAGGTATCGAAAAATTATTTTGCAATTCAAATGTAAACAGAGCAATTATACTTGTATGGCCACACAATGACACATATTAAATAAAAAATAAATTTATCTTTTCGTAACGTAAATTTTGTTACAAACTTATTTTATTTTTGACAGGATGTTACAGATGTGTGCATCCTTTTAATATAATTATTTAATTTCCATTTTAAAATGTTAATACAATTTTTTTTAATTTATGTAAAAAATGTTATTTAGATATGCGTGCTGCCATGCAATTTATAATATAGTTTTAATAATAAATAGATGTGTAATAAGGACATTGTGCAATTCATATGAGAATATTGAATTGGAGTTTTAATGTGTGTATACAGTATATTGGATATGTGGGGTGTATATTTATCAACACCAAATTATAAATTCATGTGTTTGAAAAATTTTTAACAATTTAACATAACAATTATTTGTTTGAAACGTGTGATAATTTTTTTAAAAGTATTTCACAAACAAATCAAAATGCGCTGACTTCATGATGTGATATTAAAAAAATTTAAACAGTTTTGCCAATTACAAAATAATCATTATAAGATAATGATTGTTTACTATAAATCAAATGTCAGAATTATCGGTTAGCTGCATATCTTTACTGCCCATGTTCAATGGGATGCTTCCAACAGGCAGCAGGCATAGTATACTAGCCGGGGTTTTTTTGCAGGTGCAAAAAAGGGGAAATTATTTTTTTTTGTAAACAACAAAATTTTCTCTGTTTCTCATTAGTGTCAGAATTTTTTTGAGTCATCATCAGTGATATCGCTGTCATCCGCTACCGCAGATTCCGGATCACTGTCTTCAAAATTTTTCCCTTTCTGACTTTGCAGACAGAATGCCGAAGATGGGACAGTGAGACTGGGACATCCAAAGTGTCACCCACATTGACAAGACTGCCATGGTCATTTGAAGAAGGCATGCAGGACTGCGACGACAACTTTGCATACCCATGGTCATGAGGGAATATTCACTGGAACAACAATATCATATGTTTTAAATTGCTGCATTGATGAAGTATCGCTTTGGGGAAAATTCACTGGCTCTGTTTGAGTTTGACACTACAAGTTAAAGGCTTTGAAATGTGACATCCATACTGCCATGAGGGACAATGTCATCTGGTGCACAGGATCCTTTGAAAGGTGTGCTTGGTATTTGTGAATCCTTCATCTGAAAAAATTTGATACATATGAAGATGGTATGTATCTTCTGTGACATACATATAAATAACAATGTTTTGTCATCTTTTGTTTTCTCATTGCAGTACCTATGTCATAAAAAACCACAGAATAAATCAACTTATAATTGGATTTCGGAAAGTGTTCAGGATCTAATTTTGTGTAGATGCATCTGTGGATATTGTAACTTTCTATCCCGAGAAATCAAAATTTTGGGTTGAATTTTTTCCACAGGCCCCGGGTCCCCCAGACTTTTTTTCCCACAATTGTTAAACAAATCTCTTTTGCAGGGTGGTGGGGGGGCTACTGTACACAAGAAATCTGTATTTTATTGCATCATTCTAAGGGCCCCCAAAACACAAAGTAATACTGGTGATTTGGTTTTGAGAAGATCCCTTGAAATGACCCCCATATCAGTTTTGTGTATTGGGTATCTGCTTGCTGGCTTGTCTGCTACTGCTAGCCAGGGTCACTGGGTCAACTCTGTCTCAATGAGACCAATGGACAGTGGGCTGAGCAGGGTGTTGTGGTTCAACCAGGGAACATTCCTGCAATAAATAGAAATTACCTTTTCAATGGTGCATTCTGTGCAAATTTCCATTATATGACTAACCTTCCTGGCATATTTTAATTAATATTTTGTTTCTGAGTCATTCAGACATCATTACAAACAAAAAAAAACCCACTCCTACATAAGCAGCTCACATAAATTACATATTAAACCAATTATACAAGCCCACTTGCAAAATAAAAGGGGAAATTTAAAATGTTTAAGTTAGTTAGGTGAAATCAATGTCCTCCTTGTTCCAATCAGAGACACCTATTTGGCCATAATCAAAGTAAACTTGCATTTTCCAAAAATACAAATGTCCTTTATTCTAAATACTAATATTTTGTTTTTAATTTAAGAATATTTTTACATTGGGGTTTATACATAAGTTTCATTTGTGGGTGGGGTTTTACCCAACTGAGTCTTTTAGATATAAAAATTTTTTGTATTGCTTTGTATAAGGTTTTCAAAATAAATTTTTGGCCTTTTTTCCTAATAAATACTTTTGGGAAGTGATTATGGACCCCTTTCCCAGTTATCAAACACTAACTGCACTAACTGAACAATGCTGATGTATGGGTACTATTGAAAGCAGAATACATGCCTTATCAAAATATAATTTTCCTACTTTATATTCTTATTTTATAGTCTTATTTCGTTATACACAGTAACACTATTCTTTTTCGATTCAATATACTAGTCATGTTGGTCGATAATCATTCTCCAACAACCATTAGTACCAACAAATTTGAAGATTTATTTAAACACTCAAAGTTAGCAACATTTAAAGCTGACATCTGTTGCAGTGGTTTGTCTTTTCATCATGCCCTAACATATGACTGTGAACTGGTAAGAAATCAAATGCACTAGAGAGATGATGGGGCTTCATTCCCGGCAGTGATGTTTGTATTGGGTATGGATAGTCTTTTCACTCTTGCTAGGAAACACAGGACACTACTAAGATTGTGATCTTATTGCCTAATTTGCACTAGGCTGTTAACTGCAATTAGTAACAGCAGTCCTCTGTTGTACTTTGATCATGATGTTTACAAACCCCTTTCAGGTAACAATGCAGGCTATGGGCCAATGTAAGGTTTTAAATGTTTTTTTACTCATGTAACTATTAATTTTAATCATGGGATCAATGATATTACTACCTGCTGTCACGAGACTATTCTGACCCCCCAAATAAAACAAATGTGTGCTTGTTTGTCATTTTCAAAGCAAAACTGCAAATTCTTAAAGGTGAGATCCACATTTGGGTACATAATGTTTTTTGGGGGTAAAAAAAACGTTGTCGGTTATTTAGAAATTTATTAATCTGTCAATTTTTTAATATTGGAAATAGTGACTTATTATGTATGTCAAAACAATTACTAGTAAAAGATTGATTGTGTATTGTTTTATTTTGACCATGCATATTCTACAGCAATAACAGCAGAGGCATACATGAAGTTATACAATATTCTACTGCCTAAATTAAAATACTAAATGTGTTCCCAGGTAATATTGCCAATTGACTTGGGGTTGGGCAATGTCATTGGATAGGGCACATTAACATACCTAATAGTGACACTATGTTAAGTTGATTGATTCTGTAGCATGTTTTATTGTTGTTATACTCATTATTTCATAGAAAGTTGTGCGATGCCCCATGTACAGATGTTACCAGAAACAAATACAATGATACCATACTCATAATGACAATAATATTTTACTAACCTGCATGGCTGTTTTTCGCCATTTCCTACTTGTCGTTCTGGTCTCTGGCTTCGATGATAAAATGCATATAAACAGCACATTCTCAGCTTGCATAATGTCAAAAAACAGTGTCCTATGTAATGGCCAAGATTAACTTGTAAGCAAACTAGTGTTCAACAGACAGTATTCATAACTCAACAGCTATGTCCCCAATTCTCTGCTGTGACGCTAAAACCTTGGGCAATTTATTTTCACTCTACATTGCTCCAGTTCACTCAGCTGTAAAAATTGGTACCTGCATGGCTATAGATAGTGGTGGAAAATGTGTACGAGTAGCTTTCGCGCATTTTATAGCATATCGCTGGATGCTTCCCAGAGAAGTTGAGATGGTATATCTGATTGAACGGGCTGTCGGGAAATAAAGTGTAAAGCGCTTTCAGCAATCCTGATGATTGGTTACTGCGCTAAATAAGATCTTCCCTTTATAAATTAGCAGCTAATAAAACCAGAGTTTTTTTTTTGAATGATTTAAATCGGTTGATTTATGGGTTAAATTTAATTAATTATATACGGGAGTGTTTTATTGAAAGCAGTTAACAGTCTAATTTAAATAATAACATAAATTTGTGTTTTTCTGTTTCTGTTAATTAATTCCAAAATAATGCCTGTAATATGACTGACAGCTTGACTGTTGTTGACAATTAGCGAGTCACTCTAATTTGCATATGACGACAAATATTGTTTAAAATAAACGTCATACGCATGCATGGTCGTAGCTGTCATTTCTTTTGATGTCATTACCACCACCGGCGACTGTCTATGTCAGAAACAAAAAGTTTACTTGTACCTAGAGACTCGAGCTATTTTTAGCAACCAACGAACCGGCGTTGGTTGCTATGCATAGGTCTAGGTACAGCTCGCCGGCGAACTGTTGACCTAAATCCGTGGATTATAAAAAACATTCTTTATTTCACATTAAAAAAAAAACTTCCCACATATTTTTTCTTTATTACATTCATATTTCTTATTACATTTAAACTTTGCTTAGGTCACATTCGTATATTATACAGACGATGAAATACAACTGTGGAACTAAATTGTAGTCGTAACGATACACGTTGGTACTCGTAAGTGCCGAGTCGGCTTGGCAACAACAAGCTGGTTTCGGGATGTAATTTCCTACGCGCCGCTTCACCTTCCAAATAAGGAAATCGTGTTCCCGGGTTTTTCCCCCTCAGTTCAACCCAAAAATTACTTTGTCGCTGCGTACTTATATGCAAACAAATCGGCCAAAGATGCATCTGTGGCTTTGATCGAGACTTATGTTTTTTGTTCCCGTGTCTCTTTGTGTCGTCACGTTTGTAATTAGGCTTGCAATCGGCGTTTGAAAGTGAAACCCCAGACTCTTGTCGAACTTTCCGCCGGCGGACACGCCAACTTCATCATCTCTAACCTGCTTTTTCGGCAGGAATCCTTTTGTGGAAGTATGTGAAAAGTTGCTTACTAACAATCATAGTATATCTATTAGCTATACAGTGCATTAAATTGTTTAATTATGTTTGTTTTAATGCGTTTGGCCCGTTTTTGCGAGAGCTATGCTGCGTCGCCTATCGACTGGCGGCTTCCGGGATTGTAGGCAACACGCCAATCAAACCGGAAAAGGCCCTAGGAAAGATGGCAGCGCCCTGTGTTGAAAGTAGCTCAGTTTAAAAAAAAAATTAAAAATATACCGTGACGCTGTGTTTGTCAAATTATGGTGACAAGTGCTGTAAATTATATGTTCTTATGTTTGGGGTGTGGTTGTTCAGCCGCTTCACTCCCCCTTTAATTATTGTGTTCAAGTTTACCTTCAAGTGGAATTTATATTACTTATGTGCACTTTGATCATTGGAATACGATATTTCGGGAAATACCCTATAAACGGACACAAACCAATAACGGGGTAATGTATTTTCCCGCCTTTTTTAAACAATTTTCTTCCAGGCCGAAACATTTCGTGGCCGGATTGAAGGGGGCTTCCGGGGGGCCCCCCGTACAATAAAATATGTCCTAATTAGATATTTAAATGCAAGAAGTCTGGTGCGATATAACTGTGTGTGTGTGTGTGTGTGTGTGTGTGTGTGTGTGTGTGTGTGTGTGTGTGTGTGTGTGTGTGTGTGTGTGTGTGTGTGTGTGTGTGTGTGTGTGTGTGTGTGTGTGTGTGTGTGTGTGTGTGTGTGTGTGTGTGTGTGTGTGTGTGTGTGTGTGTGTGTGTGTGTGTGTGTGTGTGTGTGTGTGTGTGTGTGTGTGTGTGTGTGTGTGTGTGTGTGTGTGTGTGTGTGTGTGTGTGTGTGTGTGTGTGTGTGTGTGTGTGTGTGTGTGTGTGTGTGTGTGTGTGTGTGTGTGTGTGTGTGTGTGTGTGTGTGTGTGTGTGTGTGTGTGTGTGTGTGTGTGTGTGTGTGTGTGTGTGTGTGTGTGTGTGTGTGTGTGTGTGTGTGTGTGTGTGTGTGTGTGTGTGTGTGTGTGTGTGTGTGTGTGTGTGTGTGTGTGTGTGTGTGTGTGTGTGTGTGTGTGTGTGTGTGTGTGTGTGTGTGTGTGTGTGTGTGTGTGTGTGTGTGTGTGTGTGTGTGTGTGTGTGTGTTTTGTGTGTGTGTGTGTGTGTTGTGTGTGTGTGTGTGTGTGTGTGTGTGTGTGTGTGTGTGTGTGTGTGTGTGTGTGTGTGTGTGTGTGTGTGGGGGGGTGTGTGGCAGACACATTACACAATTCGTCTATATTGCACACGAAGAAAACAAAACCCTGTAACAACCACAAATCACAGGTGTTACCCACAAATATAAATTAACAAAATACATACAATATAATAGCGCCATGGTGGTCCATGACATCTGCCCCAGTTTTGTCAGCATTCGTCCACGGATCACACAAACACAAAACACGACCTTCAAAATAGATAAATCAACACAGTAGTTCACAGTCACTAAGTGGTGCGGGTATCCCTGTCTGTTGGAGCAAACACCATTACCTTCTAGTAATGAATATAAAGTAAACCAGGTCTAAACCAAAATTAAACAGCAAAATTAAACCCAGAATATGGTGCGGGCGGCCCCTGTTTCCACATGGAGCAAACACCACAACTCATTTAACTCACGCCTAGCATAAAGAGAAAGGTAAAATTAAGATCAATTCAGGCTAACCAGGCAGTGTGCTGTTTACGACTTTCAACAGGTGTGCAGATATTGACGTACGCTCTGCCTAACTCCATATCCATACTTTGTGAGACCCTCCCCAGTGAGGTGACACCCGTCTTTACAAATAAATTTTGGGCGATTCATTTTAGTCTGGCAGATGAGAGCGACATGGGGACGTTGCAGAACGCATGCAGCTAGACGTGCATTGAAAGCCTTTACCCTATGGTTATATGTCCCCAGGGCCACCCCACCATGCTTACCCACCGAAGTCCGCTGGATCACTGAAAGTGGATCGTCTTTGGGAAAATGCCATAGGCATTCAACACACTCAGGAAACTGAGCGCATTATCTACGACATCGGCAACAGCCAAGGTCGTTGGAACCCACATCCACGATTAGGAGGTCAGGCTGACCACCTGCCAATATATGCTGAGCATAGCGGCCAGGGTTGGAGAGGATTGTACAAAAAGTCAAGCCACCCTGGACAAGGCGCATTCGCCATCCAGTCTCAAGGTCTGCGAGACTGACTCATCCCTGCCAATGACCAAACAGCATCACATTTGGCTTGACATCAGCCATTACCTGAAACCAAACTAGTATGAGTGGGTGGTAGTGTGAAAACCCCGTCCCGCTTGTGCAGGCAAGCTACCTCGGCTACACTCATAATCTATTGCAAATACACAGGAACGTACAATGGCAGAGGAAACCCATGTCCTCGTGGAGGCAACTACTATACCATGTACACCGTTGCAACCTGTAAATGTAATGTGTCAATGATATCAAAGCCCACTATCCAAACTTGGGCAAATGTGCAGGGTTCGAGTGTTGACCTTTGTTGATTCGGTTCGATCGACGAAGCACAACCACAGGGTCCTCCCCTGCACCACCAGGAGATATAATCCCGATTCACCTGGCTCCATCACCTCTGAAAGACTGGGACCTGCTACAGGCAGGATATCCAGCCCAACTGAGGGATCTGCTGTCTTCATCGGACACTCCTCCGCGGCAGACTGTTCATGTAATACTGGATCGTCACTCTGCGTCTGTGCAAGTTGCTCCAGGCCGTAAGAGGGTAACACTGCCAGTGTAAGTCCACCTTCTAACATTGGTGGGATCATGACTGCCTGATGTGTCACAGCTATGAGTTCATTGACCTCCTCACCGGTATCACTGCTGTCACCTAGCTGTCCCAACAACTGGCTCACTCCCTTCACAGCCAATATCTCCTTCATGCACAAGCTTGAGCCAACTCGAAGCCAATTGCCAATCATCTTTTGACGGGCCAAGTGGCGCCATACCTCTGTCGGCTATGGCACGGAGAAGGTTGCACCCTAGAATCACTGGGTATTTTGCATTCCTTTCCACACCACTCCCTGTAGCGTCCTGTTGCACCAAGAAACTCGCCATGATTATTTGCCCAAATATGGTGATTTGGACTTCAAGACAGCCTTCGAACGGCACATCCAGACCATTCACACCTACAATCCTCATGAATGTGGCCACATTCTCTAATCCCACCACACCGGCGAGATTCTCCTCATAAAACGAGTATGGCATCAGCGATGTCTCGGCCCCAGTGTCCAACACACAGCCTACAGGGACTCCACCGATCTCAATTGCTGCCGTGGGACTCCTCGCCACCAGCTTCTACAGCATCTCTCCCCTCAACATCACCTGACCCACCTCAACAACCACTGACTCAACAGCCAGTTCCACATAGGCACTTCCCCTATGCCTGGGCACATAAGCAATGGCCTCCACCAGTTTGCCCACTGTAGCGGAGGAACCTAGTTTTCCGAACTGTTGCGAAGGGCAGATTCCTGCATACGACCCTGCTCTGGGGCCATTCTCGACTCGGCTAACTTCTTTGGGCATTCCCTGATGAAATGGTCCTGCCACTTGCAATAGAAACAGGAACCATCTCGGGGGTTTTGCCTGACTGAGGGGGATGCCCGGCCAAGCCTGACAGGAGCCGACACTCGGGGCTGGCTGACCAAATTGGCAACACTGGTCGAGACCCCTTCCAGTCGCCTTTCTGTCTCACCTTGCTGAGAGATGAGCTTCAGCATCTGTGCTTGCAACTGTTGTTGCGACTGCAGGACCTGTGCTAATACACCATCTACCGAGTCGGACTGGTGTGGTTTGGTGACCTGTACCTGATATATTCTGACATCTCAGCTCGTACTCGGGTGGGTCGACGGCCGTCGTCGTGTTCCCGGAGCAGACACAGAGCCTCATCCCGCATATCCAGGAATGATTTCCTGGCAGAATTTAACGCTATCCGCTGGAGCTCCTGTCCAACAAACTGCTCACGAACCCCTCGGACAAACTGCTCCTTTAACGCATTGTCACGGGGTAGCGACAGAGCCTCACCCTCCTCTCTCGTGACAGCTGTCTTCTCCATTCGACTGTGCAGTCGCATGAGAACCCGGCTATAGTCTGCCAGTGATTCACACAACCACTGTGAGCAATCAACTAAACCAACTTCCACACACAACCACTGTGAGCAATCAACTAAACCAACTACCACACACAACCACTGTGAGCAATCAACTAAACCAACTACCACACACAACCACTGTGAGCAATCAACTAAACCAACTACCACACACAACCACTGTGAGCAATCAACTAAACCAACTTCCACACACAACCACTGTGAGCAATCAACTAAACCAACTACCACACACAACCACTGTGAGCAATCAACTAAACCAACTACCACACACAACCACTGTGAGCAATCAACTAAACCAACTACCACACACAACCACTGTGTACTAATAATATGCAATCACACAAGCCAACTCCAGCTAATTAAACAATAATAATCATACAAACATAAGTATGACAATATCTCAGTGTGTATATATCTCACCCACGACTGCACGGCCACTTCGGACACCAGTTGTCAAGGATGAGAAACTCAAATAAAAATAAAAAAAATAAAAAATGAAAAGCAGAACAATAATATAATTACATGTTATTATTTTAGGACATGTGTTTAGAATAATTACCTTATTTCTTTTCATCGAGATAAAACAGCAATCTAAAATAAGGATGTGCATATTATTATACATTTTTATATAATTTCAAATAGTTAAATGTGAGTTACTGAACAACTTTGTTATCATATTAAGGAAGTATTTTTTTACAATTTAACAGTCAATACATAGACCGTTTTACCACAGGCTTCAATAATCTTTATATGTGCTTTATTAGCAGTATGATATTTAGTCAACATTTCAACAGCTGCTCTGTTGGTCAACCTTGCCAACTTGTCAGATATAACTGCTTATCGAACTGTTGTGAAACCACAACGTACAGCAATGTAAAATGCAAATCCCATAAAAGACGTTGCCTAAAATCGTGTATACTATCTGCACTACGTAAATCGCTATATGTGTGGTAAACGCAATATTAAATTGGGCACTTAAGAAAGGTATAATGATAGATATGTATTACCTGATTTTCCTAATATTCATCAGTCGGGAGCTACAACTGCCATCCGTCGTTAGAATAGTATAATTGTGTCCAGTCCCCAATCAGCTCCAGTCGCGCGGAGTTTTGCCATGTTATGTATTGTGACCCATTCACTATTCCTTTACCAAAGTAACGGTGGCGCCACGCCGTGGTTTGGAAACTTGTCTAATATCCACTGCGCCACCTTGCGAATATTAAATATTTCTAACTAGACAATGCAATGGCGTTCGTAAGTAGATTGCTTCTTTTTCTGTTTGCACTGCACACGGCCTAGCAGTTCTTTGAGCTTTGCGGCGTCCTTTTTTGGCTAAGTTTGTATTTACCAGTAACGCAGACTTCCAGTTCTAAAATGTTCCATACCCGAGCCTAGGCATCATAGTGGTCATAGCGTTGACATTGACCTATAGACTGGATAACACGCAGCCGTGTTATTTTGACGCCACCGAGCAGCCAAATGCTGGCGCCCAGCCGCTGGCAATCGGCAGCCTTTTCAATGTTAAATAAATGGCTCAACTTCAGCTACTAGTTGCTTAACATTAGGCTAGTATTATTTATGTCTAACAAATGTTATGGTACTACTAACTAGTCATACTTAAAACTATAACGTGTAGAATCAATCCAATTACGCTAAAAAATAATTCATAATTTTTAAAGTGTGTCCTGCACAAATGCTCTGTGTCCTGCACACAGCTGCTCTGCTTGTCAAGGTTTCTCTGAGACCCTAAGCATAGTTAAATACATACCTTGAGTACCTATACAGATTTAACCACACATTTTTATGGGCCAATCAACTAAGTTGCATAAATTTAAAACAAAGAAATATAATGAATTATGTCAACTTTGTCATATGTAACTAACAAAACACATACACAAGATATATTCTTTATTCCTGAATTACATGAATATGATTCATCATAGACTATTGGCTGCAGGGTTATATGCAGGTCAAAACTGTTGCCAGTCACACATTGCTTGGTGGACACGACCTGAAACGGACCACAAACATACATGTGACACCATTTACACTAATTTCTAAGACATAACTGACGATATCTATGAGTTTTAAAGAACTTCACCCATGACCTTGAGCTCATATTTTGTGGGCCTTATATCGTCATCTAATGTAACCAGACTGTTTTCTTTGAGCGTGAGAACTGACCTTATCATCGCCAGCTGACTATTCCAGCGTGTCAGACAGCCCGTCGCCAATTTCCTGTCCTCCTCCAACAACTCAGGCACCAAATAAGAATGCCTAACTTTCTTAACAAGCCTCGCACACGTTGCGATCACTTTGTTGATTGCTGTGGCAACCTTTAAACCATCCTTGATTACCAACTAAAGAGTGTGGATGAAGCAGCTGTAGTGAGTTGGAAGCAGAGAAAGAAGGCTGGGGTCAACATCAGTGTTGGCACCATCTTCAGACGTCATGTCATGCTCTGTGTCTTCATCGTCTAGGTTCTCCATGCCAGGGAGATTGAACGCCTTGACCATGTTGGCTGCATTATCTGCAATGATAGCTGGACTTTTGCCATGCAATTCAAAAGTGTTCACAACTGACTCGTACTGCTCTGCTATGTGTACAGCTGTATGACTCCCACGGAAGCGTTTACAAGCGAGCATTGCCTTCTTTAGTTGAACATTCTGAACAGAGTGAGCCGTGATGCCAATGTCGGATCGCATGTCCCTACTGGTCTCTATGTCGATAGTGAGGTTGACACTGTTGCACTGATTCAGAGTACTTTTGAGGTTCACTTGAGTACGATACTTGACATTTGGTAGACGTTTGGTGCTGGTGATTTTCGGACATCGTATCACGGCAATTTTGTCATCTCTTACGCCAGATACCAAACGGTCTCGCAGACGTCCGGCTCGCGTTACATCACTGAATTTGCATTCAGTTGCCAAATGCTTCAGCGTTGCGAAGTTATCGCTGACAGATTCACCAACCTGTCTCGATCAATTAACAAACTCGAATCGAGCAACCAATGCTGATTTCTCTGGCTTTGTGTGTTTTTGCAACCAGTCCACTATCACCGAATACGTTACATCGGCGTGTTTTGGCGTGTCTGGTACCAACAAGTCTTTTGAGCGGCTGATATGTGTCCGTGGATATATTCGACAATAAAATTGCCGTTTTGGTTTGATCGTCAGTTACTCCGTTCGCAAGGAAGGAAGTAAAAGTCCAACTGTTCCGTATAAGCGTCCTGGTCGGCACCATGGTTATACTTCATTACTTTGCCGAAGCTGAACGACATTCCTCGTCGCCAATTTGTTATGTATTGTAACAAAAACTAATCTTATAGGTTCAAACGTATGGAGACAACCCACATAGTGCAAAACAGTTTAATTACTCGGCAACAGACTACGTACAGTACCTAACAATGTCCTTCTTAGGGAATGACGCTTGTAGATATTGTCTGATAACGACTGAATTATCGTCAAAGAAACACACCTTCACACTCGTTTCCATCAATAACGTCAACCCACGCTATATAATGGACAATGCGTGATTTTGCCAATACAAATTTTACAATTGCAATATCACCTTCAATGACTTGGTAATCTGACTCATCAGCATCACTTTCACCACTTTCCATGAATGGCACAATTTCGATATCACTGTCTGATGAAGGTGGTGGAGTGGAGATTTCCTGGCTCGGGTTTTGAATAAGGGCTTTTTAGCTCTATGTTTGACTGGTTGATGTGACTTTCGTGTTTTAGTGTGTTAGCAGCTAGTGCGTCTGCTATGCTATTACGTACTGGAATATGCATAATGTATTACAATATGTTATACTATAAACTTTGGCTGACTAAAAATCGTTTGATGTGTAGCAACTTCTTTTTGGGAAATATTGGTTGACTCTGAAAAGAACCGGTTTGTTTTGGTTTTTATTTTCTTCTGACGGCTGTCAATCACCGTGGTCGGTTATTTTATTTTTTCTACTTGCGGCTGTAGATCAGTGTGGTCGAGTTCATGTGACAGCTTATACTGCATAAACTCATCGGATAGCCTTGATGATGTTTTCGAAGGGATCCTCTCCGAATTTACCGCCACATGAACTCAATGACGTAGGTGTCGATCATGACTTCTTGTTGCGGCGTGTAGCCATCATCCACATATTTTCTACTGTGTTCATGTGCACTCTGGTTACCGAGTTCACGAAGTTGACTTGCTGATTTACAGTCAGGTGTCGGTAGCCGAAGTTCTGAGACTACAGTCGTTCCACACCGAATGAACTGCTGAACAGTTGGTAGAAGAGTGACAGCGTTCCTCCCGAGTACACCCACTGCTGCGGCACTGGTCGTCGTTCAACGTTGTTTTTTCTGCGGACGAAAACACTCGTAGATCTGTACCACCACGCCGACTCCGCCAATGCGGACAGGGTTCTGTAGAAAGTGTTCGGCGCAGATGTCACGAACAAAGTCCACGAAAATGTGCTCGGCCATTGCAAGCTCCCGGCTGGCCTTTCGAAACGAAAACTCTTCACATGGCCAGTATCGAATCACGTTAAATACGGTTTGGTTGCTTAGGTGGCTACCTTCGACAAACGATCCAGATCGGATAGACAATGTCTTATTGCACGGCGTGCCACACCGCCAACGAGACTCATCACTCTTGGTGTGTCCGGCCTGGCTCCAAATCACGTAGCGCAAACTAGATTTGCTGCTAGTAAACCATGGAGGTTGGCCCACTCTATCGCAGCGACGTTTTTCTGCGTCGCGGCATGAAACTCCCTCGTTGTTAAGTCGGTGACACTCGGGAAATTAGTTCAACCAGCCATTTTCAAAACAGAAAAGACAAACAACTCCCGTGCAAAGCCAGTACCTAGTAACTCAATGTTTGCAAAATGCATACGTGCATAATGTATTACAAAATGTCATACTATAAACTTTGGTTGATTAAGAATCGCCTAGTAATTTATTTTTTGGGGAAATATTGGTTTACTCTGAAAAGAACCGTTTTTCTGTCGGTTTTTATTTTCTTCTGACAGCTGTCAATCACCGTGGTCGGGTTATTTGTTCTTCTTCTTGCGGGTGTAGATCATTGTGGTCGAGTTTATGTAACAGCTTATACTGGATAAACTCCACGAATATCCTTGATGATGTTTTCGAAGGGATCCTCTCCGAATTTCAGCCACCACATGAACTCAATGACGTAGGTGTCGATCATGACTTCTTGTTGCGGCGTGTAGCCATCATCCACATATTTTCTACTGTTTTTGTGTGAGCTCTAGTTACCGGGTTCACGAAGTTGACTTGCTGATTTACAGTCAGATGTCAGTAGCCGATGTTACCGATGGTGTTATAGGCAGTCCAAAGGTCTGAGACTACAGTCGTTCCAGACCGGATGAACTGCTGAACAATTGGTAGAAGAGTGACAGCGGTCATCTGGAGTACACCCACTGCTGCGGCACTGGTCGTCGTCCGACGTTGTGTTTTCTGCGGACGAACACACTCGTCGATCTGGACCTCCACGCCGACTCCGCCAATACGGACAGGATTCCGTAGAAAGTGCTCGGCGCAGATGTCACGAATAAAGTTCCGCCAATCGACGAAAGTGTGCTCGGCCACTGCGAGCTCCCGGCTGGCCTATCGATACGAAAACTCTTCGAACGGCCAGTATCGAATCACGTCAAGTACATATTGGACGATTAGGTGGCTACCTTCGACAAACGATCCAGATCGGATGGACAATGTCTTGTTGCACGGCCTGCCACACCGCCAACGAGACTCATCACTCTTGGTGTGTCCGGCCAGGCTGTAAAGCACGTAGGACAAACTAGATTTCCTGCTTGTAAGCCATGGAGTTTGGCCCCCTCTATGGCAGCGACGTTTGTCTGCGTCGCGGCATGAAACTCCCTCGTTGTTAAGTCGGTGACACTCGGGAAATTAGTTCAACCAGCCATTTTCACAACAGGAAATACAAACAACTCCCGTGCAAAGCCAGTACCTAGAAACTCAATGTTCGCAAAATGCATACGTGCATAATGTAATACAAAATGTCATGCTATAAACTTTGGCTGATTAATAATCGCTTAGCAATAATTGTTTTTTGGAAATATTGGTTTACTCTGAAAAGAACCGTTTTTCAGTCGGTTTTTATTTTCTTCTGACGGCTGTCAGTCTCCGTGTTCGGGTTATTTTTTTTCTTCTTACGGGTGTACATCATTGTGGTCGAGTTCATGTAACAGCTTATACTGGATAAACTCCACGGATATACTTGATGATGTTTTTGAAGGGATCCTCATCGAATTTCAGCCGTCACATAAACTCAAAGACGTACGTGTCGATCATGCCTCGGCTTTTCCGCACTCCTTGTTGCGGCGTTTAGCCATCATCCACATATTTTCGACTGTGTTCGTGTGAGCTCCAGTTACCGGGTTCACGAATTTGATTTGGTGATTTACAGTCAGATGTCGGTAGCCGATGTTACCGATGGTGTTATAGGCAGCGTAAAAGTCTGAGACTACTGTCGTTCTAGGTCGGATCAACTGCTGAACAGTTGGTAGAAGAGTGACAGCGTTCCTCCGGAGTACACCCACTGCTGCGGCACTGGTCGTCGTTCAACGTTGTGTTTTCTGCGGACGAACACACTCGTCGATCTCGACCTCCTCGCCGACTCCGCCAATGCGGACAGGATTCTGTAGAAAGTGTTCGGCGCTTATGTCACGAACAAAGTCGACGAAAGTGTGCTCGGCCATTGCAAGCTACCGGCTGGCCTTTCGAAACGAAAACTTCAAATGGCCAGTATGGAATCACGTTAAATACGGATTGGATGCTTAGGTGGCTACTTTCGACAAACGATCCAGGTCGGATAAAAAATGTCTTATTGCACGGCGTGCCACACCGCCAACGAGACTCATCACTCTTGGTGTGTCCGGCCTGGCTCGAAAGCACGTAGGGCAAACTAGATTTGCTGCTACTAAACCATGGAGTTTGGCCCACTCTTTCGCAGCGACGTTTTTCAGCGTCGCGGCATGAAACTCCCTCGTTGTTAAGTCGGTGACACTCGGGAAATTAGTTCAACCAGCCATTTCCATATCAGAAAAGACAGAACTCCCGTGCAAAGCCAGAACCTAGTAACTCACTGTTTGCATAATGCATACGTGCGTAATGTATTACAAAATGTCATACTATAAACTTTGGCTGATTAAGAATCGCTTAGCAATTAATTTTTTGGGAATATTGCTTTACTCTGAAAAGAACCGTTGTTGTGGTTTTTTATTTTCTTCTGACGGCTGTCAATCACCGTGGTCGGGTTATTTTTATTTCTTCTTGCGGGTGTAGATCATTGTGGTCGAGTTCATGTAACAGCTTATACTGGATAAACTCCACGGATATCCTTGATGATGTTTTCAAAGGGATCCTCACCGAATTTCAGCCGCCACATGAACTCAATGACGTAGGTGTCGATCATGCCTCTGTCTGTTCGGCACTCCCTCTTGTTGCGACGTTTAGCCATCATCCACATATTTTCGACTGTGTTCGTGTGAGATCCAGTTACCGGGTTCACGAAGTTGACTTGGATATTTACAGTCAGATGTCGGTAGCCGATGTTACCGATGGTGTTATAGGTAGTCCAAAGGTCTGAGACTACAGTCGTTCCAGACCGGATGAACTGCTGTACGATTGGTCGAAGAGTGGTAGCGTTCCTCTGGGGTACAGCTACCAGGAACCCTTCCTTGGTGTTGGGGGTCGATGCCACCGAATACCCACTGCAGCGTCTTTGGTCGTCGTCCCAAGTTGTCTTTTCCTCACCGAATTTCAGCCGCCACATGAACTCAATGACGTAGGTGTCGATCATGCCTCTGTCTGTTCGGCACTCCCTCTTGTTGCGACGTTTAGCCATCATCCACATATTTTCGACTGTGTTCGTGTGAGATCCAGTTACCGGGTTCACGACGTTGACTTGCTGATTTACAGTCAGGTGTCGGTAGCCGATGTTACCGATGGTGTTATAGGCAGCCCAAAGGTCTGAGACTACAGTCGTTCCAGACCGGATGAACTGCTGAACAATTGGTAGAAGAGTGACAGAGTTCCTCTGGAGTACACCCACTGCTGCGGCACTAGTCGTCGTTCAACTTTGGGTTTTCTGCGGACGAACACTCTCGTCGATCTGGACCTCCACGCCGACTCCGCCAATGCTGACAGGGTTCTGTAGAAAGTGTTCGGCGCTGATGTGACGAACAAAGTCGACGAAAGTATGCTCGGCCATTGCAAGTTCCCGGCTGGCCTTTCGAAACGAAAACTCTTCACATGGCCAGTATCGAATCACGTCAAGTACGGATTGGATGCTTAGGTGGCCACCTTCGAAAAACCATCCTGATCGGATAGACAATGTCTTGTTGCACGGCCTGCCACACCGCCAACATGACTCATCACTCTTGGAATGCCCGGCCTGGTTCCAAACCACGTAGGGCAAACTAGATTTGCTGCTAGTAAACCATGAAGTTTGGCACACTCTATCGCAGCGACGTTTTTCTGCGTCGCGGCATGAAACTCCGTCGTTGTTAAGTCGGTGACACTCGGGAAATTAGTTCAACCAGCCATTTTCACAACAGAAAAGACAAACAACTCCCGTGCCAAGCCAGTACCTAGTAACTCAATGTCTGCAAAATGCATACCTGCATAATGTATTACAAAATGTCATACTATAAACTTTGGCTGATTAAGAATCGCTTAGCAATTCATTTTTTGGGAAATATTGCTTTACTCTGAAAAGAACCGTTGTTGTGGTTTTTTATTTTCTTCTGACGGCTGTCAATCACCGTGGTCGGGTTATGTTTTTCTTCTTCTTGCGGGTGTAGATCATTGTGGTGGAGTTCATGTAACAGCTTATACTGGATAAACTCCACGGATATCCTTGATGATGTTTTCGAAGGGATTCTCATCGAATTTCAGCCGCCACATGAACTCAATGACGTAGGTGTCGATCATGCCTCTGTCTGTTCGGCACTCCCTCTTGTTGCGACGTTTAGCCATCATCCACATATTTTCGACTGTGTTCGTGTGAGATCCAGTTACCGGGTTCACGAAGTTGACTTGGTGATTTACAGTCATAAGTCGGTAGCCGATGTTACCGATGGTGTTATAGGCAGCCCAAAGGTCTGAGACTACAGTCGTTCCAGACCGGATGAACTGCTGAACAATTGGTATAAGAGTGACAGAGTTCCTCTGGAGTACACCCACTGCTGCGGCACTGGTCGTCGTTCAAAGTTGTGTTTTCTGCGAACGAACACACTCGTCGATCTGTACCTCCACGCCGACTCCGCCAATGCGGACAGGGTTCTGTAGAAAGTGTTCGGCGCAGATGTCACGAACAAAGTCCACGAAAATGTGCTCGGCCATTACGAGCTCCCGGCTGGCCTATCGAAACGAAAACTCTTCAAACGGCCAGTATCGAATCACGTCAAGTACAGATTGGTCGATTAGGTGGCTACCTTCGACAAACGATCCAGATCGGATGGACAATGTCTTATTGCACGGCGTGCCACACCGCCAACGAGACTCATCACTCTTGGTGTGTCCGGCCTGGCTCCAAATCACGTAGCGCAAACTAGATTTGCTGCTAGTAAACCATGGAGGTTGGCCCACTCTATCGCAGCGACGTTTTTCTGCGTCGCGGCATGAAACTCCCTCGTTGTTAAGTCGGTGACACTCGGGAAATTAGTTCAACCAGCCATTTTCACAACAGAAAAGACAAACAACTCCCGTGCAAAGCCAGTACCTAGTAACTCAATTTTTGCAAAATGCATACGTGCATAATGTATTACAAAATGTCAAACTATAAACTTTGGCTGATTAAGAATCGCTTAGTAATTTATTTTTTGGGGAAATATTGGTTTACTCTGAAAAGAACCGTTTTTCTGTCGGTTTTTATTTTCTTCTGACAGCTGTCAATCACCGTGGTCGGGTTATTTGTTCTTCTTCTTGCGGGTGTAGATCATTGTGGTCGAGTTTATGTAACAGCTTATACTGGATAAACTCCACGAATATCCTTGATGATGTTTTCGAAGGGATTCTCTCCGAATTTCAGCCACCACATGAACTCAATGACGTAGGTGTCGATCATGACTTCTTGTTGCGGCGTGTAGCCATCATCCACATATTTTCTACTGTTTTTGTGTGAGCTCTAGTTACCGGGTTCACGAAGTTGACTTGCTGATTTACAGTCAGATGTCAGTAGCCGATGTTACCGATGGTGTTATAGGCAGTCCAAAGGTCTGAGACTACAGTCGTTCCAGACCGGATGAACTGCTGAACAATTGGTAGAAGAGTGACAGCGGTCCTCTGGAGTACACCCAATGCTGCGGCACTGGTCGTCGTCCGACGTTGTGTTTTCTGCGGACGAACACACTCGTCGATTTGGACCTCCACGCCGACTCCGCCAATACTGACAGGGTTCCGTAGAAAGTGCTCGGCGCAGATGTCACGAACAAAGTTCCGCCAATCGACGAAAGTGTGCTCGGCCACTGCGAGCTCCCGGCTGGCCTATCGATACGAAAACTCTTCGAACGGCCAGTATCGAATCACGTCAAGTACATATTGGACGATTAGGTGGCTACCTTCGACAAACGATCGAGATCGGATGGACAATGTCTTGTTGCACGGCCTGCCACACCGCCAACGAGACTCATCACTCTTGGTGTGTCCGGCCAGGCTCTAAAGCACGTAGGACTAACTAGATTTCCTGCTTGTAAGCCATGGAGTTTGGCCCCCTCTATGGCAGCGACGTTTTTCTGCGTCGCGGCATGAAACTCCCTCGTTGTTAAGTCGGTGACACTCGGGAAATTAGTTCAACCAGCCATTTTCACAACAGGAAATACAAACAACTCCCGTGCAAAGCCAGTACCTAGAAACTCAATGTTCGCAAAATGCATACGTGCATAATGTAATACAAAATGTCATGCTATAAACTTTGGCTGATTAATAATCGCTTAGCAATAATTATTTTTTGGAAATATTGGTTTACTCTGAAAAGAACCGTTTTTCAGTCGGTTTTTATTTTCTTCTGACGGCTGTCAGTCACCGTGTTCGGGTTATTTTTTTTCTTCTTACGGGTGTAGATCATTGTGGTCGAGTTCATGTAACAGCTTATACTGGATAAACTCCACGGATATGCTTGATGATGTTTTTGAAGGGATCCTCATCGAATTTCAGCCGTCACATAAACTCAAAGACGTACGTGTCGATCATGCCTCGGCTTTTCCGCACTCCTTGTTGCGGCGTTTAGCCATCATCCACATATTTTCGACTGTGTTCGTGTGAGCTCCAGTTACCGGGTTCACGAATTTGATTTGGTGATTTACAGTCAGATGTCGGTAGCCGATGTTACCGATGGTGTTATAGGCAGCGTAAAAGTCTGAGACTACTGTCGTTCTAGGTCGGATCAACTGCTGAACAGTTGGTAGAAGAGTGACAGCGTTCCTCCGGAGTACACCCACTGCTGCGGCACTGGTCGTCGTTCAACGTTGTGTTTTCTGCGGACGAACACACTCGTCGATCTCGACCTCCTCGCCGACTCCGCCAATGCGGACAGGATTCTGTAGAAAGTGTTCGGCGCTTATGTCACGAACAAAGTCGACGAAAGTGTGCTCGGCCATTGCAAGCTACCGGCTGGCCTTTCGAAACGAAAACTCTTCAAATGGCCAGTATGGAATCACGTTAAATACGGATTGGATGCTTAGGTGGCTACTTTCGACAAACGATCCAGGTCGGATAAACAATGTCTTATTGCACGGCGTGCCACACCGCCAACGAGACTCATCACTCTTGGTGTGTCCGGCCTGGCTCGAAAGCACGTAGGGCAAACTAGATTTGCTGCTACTAAACCAGTTTGGCCCACTCTATCGCAGCGACGTTTTTCAGCGTCGCGGCATGAAACTCCCTCGTTGTTAAGTCGGTGACACTCGGGAAATTAGTTCAACCAGCCATTTCCATATCAGAAAAGACATAACTCCCGTGCAAAGCCAGAACCTAGTAACTCACTGTTTGCATAATGCATACGTGCGTAATGTATTACAAAATGTCATACTATAAACTTTGGCTGATTAAGAATCGCTTAGCAATTAATTTTTTGGGAATATTGCTTTACTCTGAAAAGAACCGTTGTTGTGGTTTTTTATTTTCTTCTGACGGCTGTCAGTCACCGTGGTCGGGTTATGTTTTTCTTCTTCTTGCGGGTGTAGATCATTGTGGTCGAGTTCATGTAACAGCTTATACTGGATAAACTCCACGGATATCCTTGATGATGTTTTCGAAGGGATCCTCACCGAATTTCAGCCGTGACATGAACTCAATGACGTAGGTGTCGACCATGCCTCTGGCTTTTCCGCACTTCTTGTTGCGGCGTTTAGCCAACATCCACATGTTTTCGACTGCGTTCGTGTTAGCTCCGGTTACCGGGTTCACGAAGTTGACTTGGGTATTTACAGTCAGATGTCGGTAGCCGATGTTACCGATTGTGTTATAGGTAGTCCAAAGGTCTGAGACTACAGTCGTTCCAGACCGGATGAACTGCTGTACGATTGGTCGAAGAGTGGTAGCGTTCCTCTGGGGTACAGCTACCAGGAACCCTTCCTTGGTGTTGGGGGTCGATGCCACCGAATACCCACTGCAGCGTCTTTGGTCGTCGTCCCAAGTTGTCTTTTCTGCGGACCAATACTCTCGTCGATCTGGACCTCCACGCCGACTCCGCCAATTCGGACAGGGTTCCATAGAAAGTGCTCGGCGCAGATGTCACGAACAAAATTCCGCGAATTGACGAAAGTGTGCTCGGCCATTGCGAGCAACCGGCTGGCCTTTCGAAACGAAAACACTTCAAAAGGCCATTATCGAATCATATCAAGTACGGATTGGATGGTTATGTGGCTACCCTCGAAAAACGGATAGACAATGTTTTGTTACACAGCCTGCCACACCGCCAAGGAGACTCATCACTGTTGCTGTGCCCGGATGGCTCCAAGCCTCGTAGGACAAACTAGAGTTGCTGCTAGTAAACCATGGAGTTTGGCCCACTCGATCGCAGCGACGTTTGTCTGCGTCGCGGCATGAAACTCCCTCGTTGTTAAGTTGGTGACACTCGGGAAATTAGTTCAACCAGCCATTTTCACAACAGAAAAGACAAACAACTCCCGTGCAAAGCCAGAACCTAGTAACTACATTTTTGCGTTATGTATACATGCATAATGTATTACAATATGTCATACTATAAACGTTTATATTTTTTTCTCTTCTTAATAATAATAATAACACAAGTTTTATTAGCAACTCAACTGAGTTGGATTGACATTACAATAGGTTACAATTAACCCATCAAAACATCATACAAATACAATAGAAATGCATTTGATACCGGAAATCATACCGTATTAATAGCCTTTTTACTGACAGTTGTATAAAGCCCACGGTATAAAAGAGTTACGGAATCTATTCGTTCTAGTAACTGGTAACGGGTACACATTTTGTTGTCTAATATTATATTCGATATGTCTTTTGTCAGGCAGCAGATAATTTAATCTATGTGTGCCGACTTTAATTTTATCAAAATATTTTTGACAAATGCTGTCCCGTCTTACATTCAACGTATCCAGGTTAACACGTGTAAGTATTTCCGCGTAACCTAATCCAGGAAAATACATTTTAGTGCCCTTTTTTGTATAACTTCAATATTGTCAGACAAATATTGGGGCAAGTTAGTGTGCCATACAGGACATGCATATTATAGAATTGGTCTCACCACAGTAACATATACACTGACCAGATCTTTCTGTGTAATCCCTGCACGTTTACCAGCCTTTTTCACAATATCATCCACGTGTTTGTTCCATGTCAGATCCTGAGAAATAGTCACACGTAATAGTTTGGCATGGCAAACTTGTGCTATATCCCTCCTATCAATCTTTATATTCGGGATAGTGCTTCTGAAATTGCCATCTTGTGCAAAAATAATGATTATTTCTCTCGATTTTTCCGAATTAATGTTCATGTCATTCTGTTCTGTCCATCTAGCAGCAACAACAGACTCTTGTATAACAGATACATCATGTCTGTCGCATATTTCAAATAACGTACTGTCATCTACATACTTATATAATGGAACAGTCGTTCTTAAATCATTTATGTAAACAAGGAAACATTTAGGTCCAGACAATGTCCCTTGCGGTACTCCCCCATTGGGATGACCAGAATGGGAATATTAATTTCCTATTTTTACTCGTTGAGCTCTGTCTAATAGAAATGTTGCCATCCATCTTAAAATATGTGCGGGCAACCCATACGACTGTAGCTTATCTAGCAACAAATGATGATTAATAAGATCAAACGCTTTGCTAAAGTCTAGCATTACAACTCTGACATAAGAATTCAATTTATCTGTCGCCTTATACCACATATGAACCAGTTCGACAAGAACGTCTGTTGTGAACGTTCCGCTAATTCCCCCAAATTGCTTAGCATCAATTTCACCTTCAATTGTTTCATCCTCCCATTTCATTATTATTGATTCAAACACCTTGGCAGCTATTGGAGTTAATGAAATTGGTCTAATGTCTTTTTCAATCGGCACGGGGGGGCTTGTTTTTGGCAACGGTATTACATTGGCCATTTTTCATTCCTTAGGGGGTACACCTTTTGTCTAATATCGCCTGTCCACGTGTTACAACATTAACCACTTGGACAAATCTATAGTGGGTTTTCATAAAGTTATCCGCAACTGGTTGAAATCGCCAGTTATGATCACACCACATTCTGGGTGTTTTCGCATTACAGTGTCAATGTTGGTGATTAATTGATCACGTATTTTCAAATACTCCGTCTTTGGAGTATAATATAAACATGCTACCAGTATACATGAGAATTTTCGAGGCGTTTTCTTTGGCATAACCTTAATCCACATTACTTCTAAATCATGAACCTCCATATCATTCAATCTCTTATACATTAATCATTTCTAATGTAGCAGGCTACACCACCGGCTCGTCCATGACCCCTATCTTTTCTCTCCAAGCAAAACCCTTGCATAGTAAGGCTACTTGAATCCATATAGTCTTTAAACCATGTCTCACTAACACATACAATTGAAACATCATGTGTTGCTACAGTTACATGCAATTCGTCCACTTTTTCGTCCACTGTTCAAAGATCTGGCATTTAAATTAATTAGGGAAGGTAGATCCCATTTACGTATTTTGTCCGCTGTTGGATTCGGGACACAAAACCGCGTTTAATCACAGTTCTCGGTTTGTGTGTTCAGGGAAAGTTCCATGGCCAGATCGTTTAGGCCCATTTCCTAATCACGGGAGTGATGCTTTTCTTCATGTCCTCGTTCTCCGCACTGACGACACAACACTTTGTCAGGGTGTCTGCAGGTGGCAGTGACGTGGTTCGTCTCACCGCATTTGGCACACTTGCCCATCGACAGACGAGTACGACGTTTGACCACTGTCCACTTACCGTCAGGTGCCACTCTGGCGTTCGGCAATCGGTCGTGGTTCGTTGCGTTTGACACGTGTCGATGTTGTTGTTGATGTTGGCGTTTGTTATATTTCGGTGGCTGTTCTGGCCGAGACAGATTCAACAGCAATCAGCCAACTCCGCTCTCAGATAGATGCAGCCCGTCTCTCTGGAAAGCTGCGTCGTCAGCAGCCCCGTTCCGGAATGTGAAATTTGCGTCGTTGTCGACGAATTTGACGTCGACTTCGTTGCACGCTTCTTCATTTTCATGTTGACGTCCGCCCGTCGATCTGGATTGGCTCGACGCTTCGACGGCAGTACGCTGCTCACCGTGATGGTTAGTGTCAAGGTTTTCGCCTTCCGCAGTAGTTGCGCGATGTTTTCTTTTATGTTAGCAGCACTTACGTCACTCGTTGTTTCGTGAGTACCACCAACGATGAATATTTCGTCGATGGTTTCCGTTTTAGCCGCGTCATCGATCATTTGTTCGATATCGGCGAGAGTGGCGCCTGATTTCCGTCGAATCTTGATGGGATTGCCACTGGACGTTTTATCAACGCGTACATCACGTAGCAGGCTGTTCCCCACAAGCAGTGTCACTGCCTGTGGTCCCCCATCGTTGGAGTCGGCGTCGCCGTCTTGACGCTTGCTTGTCGCTATGTCCTCTCGCAGACGTCGTATTTCTTGGCTCTGTTCACCCATCAAGGAGAGAAGCTGCTGGTTTGATCGTTCGAGTTTGACGACCAGCGATTCCAGCATGGACGTCTTCTCGAGT
Organism: Ridgeia piscesae; assembly: GCA_025642075.2. Classification (NCBI taxonomy): domain Eukaryota; kingdom Metazoa; phylum Annelida; class Polychaeta; order Sabellida; family Siboglinidae; genus Ridgeia; species Ridgeia piscesae. The sequence continues at coordinate 28,385 of JAODUO010000995.1, forward strand.
AGACGCTCTACGAGTGTCGGTAGCATACGACAGGACGTGCAGGACCAAATGCCTATAATGTCCTTATCGTCTTCACCCACACACTCCGGGTGCACCCACGCCTGGCACATATGGCATTGAACCATTTGATGATTGTCCTTGCCGTTGTGTACGCAATTCTTCACGCAGTATTTCCAGTTGTCTGCGTGCTTATTTTTCGCAGCTTTCCGGCGCGCTTTTCTTGTCTTGTCACTCACCGGGTCACAGTTATCACATGAACTGTTAGCCACCGGGCTAAAGTCGTTGTCCATGATTGTTCAGGCGGAACCGGTGAAATTGGTTACAGGTAAGCTGGTGTTATTGCTTTTACCTATTGTTCGTTCACCTGGTAGAGTCACCCGTTGGGCGATAAAAGGCCCAGATATCCAGACAAATATTAAAATACTTAAAATCTATCACATCGGCTCAGCCTAATGGAAGATATCACATATACGTGTAATCGTAAGGTGATCAACACGTATATGATATTAAGACTTACTGGCAGAAATAGGTATTTGAAACAGGCACTTCGTAAACACGTCTAGATCATTGTGGTCGAGTTCTTGTGACTGCTTATGCTGGATAGTCAGGGGGCTTAATCATATAATTGGCGAAATCGTTCTACAAGCTCCAATTTTGGACTAGGTGTAGATAAGACCATAACATACCAATTTCTTGAGGGAGCCAAGCTGGATTCCCGATTTGGCGGCCATATTGGACAAATCTAAGATGGCCGCCTTCCGGAGTAGGCCGCTGTCATAACATGAGAACCAAAAGTAGTACAGCCATGAATGACACCACTTTTGGGGGTATATCAAGAAACAGAAATGCAACGTATTTTGCATATATGTATATATGTTAGAAACTAACACTAAGGTTGTGTGCATAACAAATACCGGTAAGTGTAGAATTACATAGAATTAAATAATACACCATTGTTTCGAAACAAAATGTACACATGTACATAATAAAAATACAATAATAGTGTTTAATACATATGCATATGATCATAAAATGTCATCCAGCAATACCAGCATTTCACCTATTTACTTACTACATGTTACAGTAGTACAGTTCAGTGGTTTGCATCTATGTCATCGTTGTTTAGGCAGCCACTCTCGCACTTGCACAGTGGCGTGCAACGAAGGCCTGCCATGCTGCATTTACAATTCCCCCTTCACGATGTTGTGCATCCACAGTGCAAGAGGACGGAACAGGCCTTGCTTGCGTCAGCCAGGATGGTCCAGAATGGGAGCCATTGCTTGTTGTGCTTATCCTGTTCCCATCCCCATTTATCAAAGACAGGGATTTCCTGGTGACAAGTGATTGACTGCTTCCAGATAAAACTAGCTTGGAGCAAAGACCTCTTAACATGTTCGACGAGTGCTGCCTGGGTTGACGGAATACTGTCAAGGGAACGACTGCCATTTGAGAATAGATGGAGCCTAGCATCGTTTACAGTTGCAGAACCACATGTCTTACACATCAGCACAACAATTCGTTCAATACACTGCATGTGGACAGATTCCATTATTAAAGATTCTGGAGCTTCAGTCAGCGTGATCAGTATATGTCACCGCCGGTGTACTGATCCGTGCAGTCCACGCCGTTTTCTTCCCACAACCAAGACACTGAGACGTCGTATCACAACCTGTGAGGGCATGAAAGAGTGGTAGAGCTAACGATGTTGACGGACCGAGCTGTGCGTGGATGCTGTGGACCAGGATATCTCGGTAGCTTTTCCCACTGCCGAAGCCAATCCATAGCTCTGAAAGGCCAAGCTGCTCGTAGAAACCGATGGCAAGAACAACGATGTCACTATCGACTCTACGCACAAATGCTTTATAATGTCCTTGAGACGATGCATGAGTTAGATGCAGGATGATACGCGTATCTGCTTCTGCATAGTTGCAGGGCTGGAGTGCTGACACATCAAATGGCTTGTTGGAGAGCACTTTCTTAGACTCGGTGCTAATGAGAAGAATTCCATCCATGTCTGTTTTGGCCAGCTGTTTACTGACAAAGGAGAACATCTCTTTCTTGTTTTCAACATTTTCAGGTACGATTGCCAGTCCCGTTTGGGGATTGGAGTGCTGCCGTCTCCATCTGATTCGAGTCGAGTACGTGCACCCGACCCACGCCGCTGCTTTGTCTGTGATTTCAGGTTTTGTTCAGCGTAGGTGTCCCAGACTGCATCGATACGTTGAACCGTGGTAGTCATCTGAGCTTTCAAGAAAGGCACAATGTGCAATGGTACATACTCATTGAATGTTAATGCTCTGGTCGGAGGCACCATATGAATGATGGCAGCCTTGACTTGAACTGTTGCTTGTGTTGCTGGAATGACGTGGCCTATTGGCGCATGGATACACTTAAGGATGTCCGATTTGGTCCCAGCTCTTAGTGAACTTCGATCTGATAGAGCAGAAGGCTCCCGTTGGTTCTCGAATTTGAAGAATTCTAGCATATCCGCGTCTGGACGGGATTGAAGAGAAAGGAAGGGTTGTGTGATGAGCATGGTATTGTGTTTCAGTATCCCGACTTTGCTTTCCTTCTTTCGGGGATCAAGACGGTTGGCGAATGTGAACATGTTGTTTCTCTTGATTGTGTCTGACAGTGGTACATTTACCTTGTCTGGCCGGGTATTCAAGTATTCTTTGTGAAGGGCTTGGCCAAATTCATGGATTTTGGAAAGGGTCACGGCTACAGCATCGTCCATCACGGCACGTGTATCAAGCGTAATCAGCTCGTGACCTGAAAGGGGTTGCCCATTCCATTCACCACTTTCGTGAAAGACTGAACATCATTTAGAAATCTACACTGTAGGCTATGTGCCTCTTCGTTGTGACCAGTTGATTCCAGTAGAAGTTTATTACCCTCTCAAACTAAGAGTGATGTTTTCATTAGCAATTGGTTCGTAAAAACTTGGAGAGATTTCAAAGCTTCGGAAGGTGAAGCTTGATATATTAAGTGTTTGGCACCTACAGCACAGCCACTGTACGTTTGAGCGTTGTAACAAGCTATAATCTTCGGTGCACATTTCAAGACATGACCGACGGTACCATATGCTGCATTCATCACAGCATACAGCTTCTTCATTGGGTGACCACGAGACAGCTCGCTCGCAAAATCCACACGGGTACACAGGTTGATGCCTTGGACCGGGGTTGGTTTGTATGACTCCCGAGAGGAAAAGGGCAAGTGTGGTTAGTGTCTTATTACTTTTTGGACTAGGCCTTGTAAGATGAGCTGAATTGAAGGAGCGGCATGAGAAAGCAAATATTCCATTGATCGAGTTAGTTTCAGTAGCATCAAAGGACTGTGAAAAGAATCTATTGGAGGCTAGTATGAACAAAAGCACAAACAGGAATCCTTGGAACATTGTTGTGCACTGCTGGATGAAAAGATAATCAGTAATCGATAGTTTGTGGGTCCAAATTATATAGGCTGCAGTACTGCTGAACTATTATCTGTTGTTTAATATATTACGTGTATGAGTGTCAAGACGCTAGTGCAGTGCAAAAGGAAAATGTAGGTCTTCGCCCAAATTGGGCACCAGGGCGTCACTGGGAGTAAGGCGTCTGGCGAAGGGCCTGTTAGTAGGAATATATTATGTCTTCATACTAGCAGATAAGTTACATTATAGCAATATTAAGCTACACATAAAGTATCAATTTGATACGAAGCATATAAATATGTTTTAAATAAGACCGCTGCCACCCGTTCTGGGGTTTCAGGCAGTTGGTTCCGGAAAATACAGAGGCCCGAAATGTCAATTTCATGGGCGCAGCCATCTTGTTTTGGGCTTCAAAGCTGGCATCTGATTGGTTGGTTGAGATTCTAGGTTTTACTGTGGCATCCTAGAACAATGGTGGAGTTGCTAGGTTTTGCCATGGTAATAACTTCGTAATGAAGGAAAATATTGCTATACACATTACACAAAAATAATATCAACTCAATTTTGATTAAAAATTTGTTACTAGGTTCTGGCTTTGTACGGGAGACAACCACATACACGATTCTGTGACGACGACTGGCGTGTTTTAGGTTGTGTAATCAAGTTAGAATTGTGAGAATAATTGCGCGGGAAATAATGGTGATTTCCTGCTCTTTGATCTTAGCGCTCACTACAATGGTTCCATGAATCAGGTTCCCTTGCTAACAATGTGAAGATCACAGTTTAAATGCATTTAATTGTCATTTGTAATCAACGAGCATCTGTCAACAATCATGGCTGACGGCAACCCCCGCTCCTTGCTTCACCGTATCGGGGAGCATACATTATTTCGTTACACCTTTCCCCTCAAAACAAAAGGTTCTCACCAACAAATGGTTCTCCCACCATACACTGTTGCATAATAGCCATACATTGGCTGTAACATCTTGGGTAAGATAGCTGGAATTAGTAATATGCTGCCATTAAGACGATGAGTGCCTGGGTGGCATCAGCAGCTTGGGTGAAAATCACCAGCTGGTCACATTTGACCACTGCCATGTCAAACGTGTTGTCCTTCATGGGGATGAGCAGCTTCGGCGCGTCCTCCATGTGGGATGCTGTGGTGCTCATGAAATTTTCTTCAGTTACATCATGATGGACTTCGACTACAGGCAAGGTCTTCTTACCTTTACCTCTGGTGAAACCTGTATGCTTCTCAATGTAGGTGACGATCGCTGGGATTCTCAGGTCGGGATGTGCTGAAAATATACTAAAACTGCAACGTCTGGAAATGGATAAGCATATCTATTCATCGACTGTGTGGTGGCTAGCCGGTAACCGAAGGGAGGTATGATAGCTATAAATAGGAATTTATTAAATTCATAAAAAATCCAAGCTTTAGGGTAGGTGTTACAAAGTTAAAATAAAATTTAGACACTCCCATTTTCAAATGAAGGATTTTTTTACTTGTTTTACCAAGTGTTTTATTACAACTCCCTATATGTTGTCATACTATATTCTACTATAGTAATTCATTGAATTAAACAGTCACAATTATAATATTTGGTGATTGAAATAATACATAATTACATTTTAACCATCGATGTGCAGAAATAATGTTATAATTAGAGTCGACACAAGAACGCACCACCTAGTAGCTAAAGACATGCACTATGAATGAATTAACTAGAAGTACAGTAAGGTGGTGACAGCGACACATTGCTATCTAAGACTATTAGCTTGCATTCATGAAAACAATCACGTATGTTTCCCTGGTGAAAAAGGGTGTCATTCTGTTACATTGTGTGCTCCTATTGGGAACTGTACTCTATATGAGTATATAGGCTTACAAAGTACGTGTCGAACAAAATTCTGGCACCGATCGGTATGAAAAAATGTGGTATAGAACTAGCACTAATGTGAAAGCTTAAGTAAAAGCATGGTACCAGCTGATCTATAAAGATATTTACCATGGGAATGTTCAGCTGACTGTTCTGCTTCTTTTGCTATACTCCTCTGGCTTAGCGCCTTCGTGAAAGTCGGCTGAAGTGAAACATCATACCACATATAGGTTTTTGGAGCGTGATGTATTAGCCGGTGGCTGTGTTGAACGTGGGCATCGGTGAATGAGCCAGAGCAGGCGCAAGAAGCTTTGGATGTCGTGGCACCAGCATTGGCGTAGGTGTGGACGAGTTCCGTTGGGCGTTTGATGTAGCCGGGGCGGCTGTGACATCCGGCGTTGACCCGTTGTCCGCCGTGGGCGACGGTGGCATGAGTGGCGTTGTCTGCATAAGGCTGTCGGCCTGGGTCATATTGCCCTTCCGGGTAGCTGGCCATGGTTGGGGCGGGCCGATCGGTGGCGATGTCTTGGTGTGCGTGGGCTGAGTCTCGTAGCGGAGGATGAGCCTGTGAAGGTCTTCGTCAAGTGTACGATGTGGTGCTCGGGACATCACCGGGATATACTTCCTGAGGAATTTCCTGTTCCGGAGTGTCATCCGTCCTGAGCCATCAACTCTGACTACGTATTGGTCAAACTGCCGAACCTCGACGACACGGCCCGTCTTGTCCCATTTGTTGGGTTGAGGGCCAGTCTGGTACTGAATTATTACGTAGTCGCCAACAACCATGTACTTTAATGATGATAAGCCTGACAATATATAGGCACGCTCAATATGCAGTCACCATTTGCATTCTAACGTATCGTCTGAGTTCTCGCCAGAGTCCCGAAGGGAGCTATTGTTACTTAGAAATGTTCTACATGCCAATGCAGGCTTTGCGTCCAAGCAATGGACGAACACCGCGGTGTACACCGCGTCTTCCCACGTGACACTGGCAGCATGACTTGTCCCCTCAGGCTCAATTTCGTGCCCCCAAAAGCTACAATTGTAGGCCTATTGTCGCTTGGTTTCACGTTAAACCCATCATAACATCTGCAGTCGCTTGTTTATACAAGTGTACGGGAATCACGTTGCAATCAGCGCCTGTGTCCAGTTGAAACGTCATGAAGTTTCCAGAGTTTTTCAGCTTCAGTGTTACAAACCTGTCTGGAGCAGGATGTACTGCATATGCTTCAACGTTATACACAACTTCTTCGTCAAACTCTTCTAGTTCTGCTGTACTTACTGATCTCTGGTCTCTGCAAGCACTGCCTGGGCCTGGCCAAGTGATTTGGTTTGCCACATATATCACATTTTCCCCCATACGCCGGGCAGTTCTCCTTCCGAAACTCATGTATTTTACCACAATACTTGCACTCGCCTGTTCGTCCCTTCGTCCTTTCTGGTCTGTTTTTCTTTGGTTGACGCACCACTTTCACCGCCGGCGACACCTAGGTACAAACCATCTAGTTCACGCATCTGTGCTTTGGACAGTTCAGACGCCCGAACAGTTTGCAACACTTCGGCCAATGTTAAATCATCCTTCCGCAGCAACAGCTCTCCTCCCCATCCGTCTGCGATTCCGAAGAGAATTCTGCCTCTTAGAATCTCTTCAGGCGAAATATGGTCAGAATTACAATTGATGGCAAGATGACGCAACTCCGTTACGTACTTGTAAACAGTTTTCGCCTGCTTGTTGTTGTCGCTTATAAAACTTGTATCGTTCAAACGGCACATCTCGTCTCGGCCGACAGTACGCCTCGAATTGATCCAGCACCGGCTAGGATCTCTTCCGCATTTGTTGCAGGGTTCCACACGAATGTGGCGAACACCCGCCTAGCCAGCGCCCCAATCACCGACTCAGTCTCCTCGCCGTAGCCGGTCGCACGTGCGTAGTGCTTCCCAGTTTACACCCACTCGCACCACAGCTCTGCCGCTGCTGCATTGTGTATATAAGCGGCTCTGGTGCCGGTAGATTGGATGCTTAAGCCATATTTACCTTAGTACCGCTATATAGGGCTATATATATATATATATATATATATATATATATATATATATATATATATATATATATATATATATATATATATATATATATATATTATCATTACTGCCACCTGACGGAGTTCACTGTGGCAGTAATGACTCGACGAGGAAAGCGCGTTATTTACTTACACATTCTGATCGATTTCAGGCATTAATTAGTATTTTATGATCACGTGACAAGTGCATACGCGTAGTACGGGTGTAGCAGATACAGCACGCGAAGTTTGGTCACCGTAGATGATCATTGTGATGAGATTTGTTCAAGGTGCGAGCCTAAACTGCGAAAGTACCGACGCATTTGCGACATCGTATATTTTTACGAAGCAACGGTGGCGCCACGCGGTGGTTTGGGAACTTGTCTAATTTCCACTGCGCCACCTATATTATTTTCGCGCCATAGTTACGTATGCACACGCGTCGTTTCTAACTAGTCAATGCAATGGCGTTCGTAAGTAGATTGCTTCTTTTTCTGTTTTATAATTGGCAGATCCTAGCTGGGTATCGCCCCAGTGACATTGGATGTTCTATGAGCACTGCACACGGCCTAGTAGTTATTTGAGATTTGCGGCGTCCTTTTTTGTTAATTGTATTTACCAATGACGCAAACTTCTAGTTCTAGAATGTTCCATACTTGCCGAGCCTAAGCGTCACTGCATTGCAGTTAAACTTAAAGTGCTAGGGAAAAGATGTTCTATACTCTTCAGTTGTCATTATGTCTTGATGTACTTTACAGTTACAGTTATATATAATATGTATGTGTTAGTGTGTTTGTGTTGAGTAATTGGCAAATCCCAGCTGGGTGTCGGTCACACCAACAACTGCCAAATTAAATTAATATGTTGCACTTTCCTCGACCTCCATATGAGAACAACCGACATTTTCATTTCAGACGCCTCGCTCAGGAGCGCTAGCGTCTACAATTGTCAGATACGAAAGGGCAAGACCAAGAGCATACACAACTCCGGTTTATCGACGCAATTTGCTCACTGCATCATTGTTTGACTCTCGGACCATTGACGCTATCGGCTGCTGGTGGTAAGACGAATTTACGCCTCTGGCTCTGTCAAAGAAAATAGTCTTTCACTAGAGTCTTAGTCTTAGACTTCTTGCGACACCGCCGACGAGTTCTTAATAATAAATAAAATTCTTCACATTTCACAGATCAATTAATATATCTTGCACTTTTTATTTATAATTATTTATTATATAAATTTAGCAGAAACATCCACGAAATATCACCATTATAGGTTGATTAGTTCAAGATAATATGAAACTTTTTTTTTTTAATAAGCTATCAGAAAACATTTATGTTCAACATTTTAATTTTTTTATTAATCGGTTTGATGAAAGTCTGTTAAAATAAAAAATCAGAAGTTTAATCAAACTTAGTTTTTGAGTTATGGCAGTTAGCTTCTTAAAAAGAAATCAAAGTATTCATATTTCACAGATTAATATCTCTAGCACTATTTAGCCCGTGTTTGTGAAACTTTGTGGAATTGTTCTCTACAGTATACTGATAAAAACCTGGTAATGTGAACAAAATGCATGTAATGGTTAATATGTAACAAACAGATAGAAATGTTGATTTATTCAACAAATGATCCCCGAAAAGTATATCAGATGCCAGTATGATAAATCTGATTTATAAGTCTTAGTTATAAGTTTATACATATGTGAAGATGGCAGATTATTATATTTGTTACAAATTGACCAAACTCAGACTAAAAAAATATTGAAACAGTATAATTTTATGGATTGTTACAAAACATTATATGTGTAAGCTAGTCCCTATAACCCAATTAACTCTAAAACCAGCCAATCCCTCTTACTCACATACTGGCCAAAACCAGCCAGTAAATTCACGTTTTCATTTTCTAGAAACTCGTTTCCATACTTTTTTCACAACAAAAAGTGTAATCTCCTGTGTCTTCCTACGTTATCAACAGCTGACTCATGATTCATAAAGGAGTTCTGAGACATTGTTTGTGAACTATATACACGGTATTTGTGCATACCATTGTGTATTATCATAATGATATGACATGTCTGAATGTTTTAATTATGAATAGATATGTATATTAAAAAATTTATTTACTTTAAATTAATCAACTGCCAACCTAATTGTTTTTGTATGAAGACAGCAAGGAAGGAAAGTGAGGGTTACTAGTTATTTGAGGTTTACGGAATGGCTTACACCTGGAAAGGTTTTGTAATAATCCGCAATTAACTTTTTTAAGCTAGAATATATATATACACATGCATATAATATATATACATTATATGCATGTATATATATATATATATATATATATATATATATATATATATATATATATACATATATATACACACAAAGTACTGGTATATATTATACATTTAAGAAGCCTTCAGAAAACGTCCCAAATGTTAAATATCAAAGGCTAACTAAGCTAGAACGCTCATATTTTTTTATTCTTGCTTATCTTGTTTTGTCAAAATTTGAAGAGATGAGGGCAACAGGAATTGTTGCTTTTATGTCTTAATACCTTTACCATGTGAACACATCTGAGATATTCTCTCGGATAATATCTTGTCCCATATGATTTACCATATATAGTAAAAAAGTGAAGGTGTCCTCCTGTACTCTAGGTGGCAGCACCGAGGTACACCTTCGTCCTCTTATTCTCTATGGCTGACGGCGAATCACACGCGACTTTCCACGCTAAGTGTTTTGGTGCTTTTATACCGTGTTTGATTCCTTGCTTTTCCCAGCTAACAGGATAATTGTGTTCTTGATCCCTTTCTGAAGTAGTTAATACTAGTCACGATTGACATTTCTATATAAATTCGCTTTTCGGACTTGCGACCGATTTTATTACTTCCCACTCAGCGGGGAGTGGGGTGATCGGCCCCCAAGTCCAAAGTTCATCTCAGAGGCCAGCGGGGACACGCTAAGGCCTAAGCCGGCCTGTCCTACTGACTCAGCAGGTTCATTCTCTGATGGCTGTGTTTAGCAGCCCTCGTTTTAACTTTGTTTAGTTCCCGTCTGCTGTCGGGCTTATTATCTGTACTTCTTATCTTATACCGCGTACTAACCGCGCACGTGTAGTGACGGGGTTGTTGTTGTTATTGCTTGTGCCGTAGCGTCCCGTTACGTGGCGTAGACTTGCCCCTCGACCCGACGTCTAACGTTATTATATTTGTACCGCTAACTTGGTTTTTGTTGTCAATACTGGTACATTCCTGCCTGTTTTTGTTGCACCAGTGTGTCTTGGCACGACTTCACTGTTTTTTGTTGTTGTCGGCCTTTCGCGGATTGGCAATTTGCAGGTAAGTGGGCGTTACAAGTGGGCGATATTAGGGGTATTTTCGTAACCGGTGCACGGGTATTTTCATCTTTACTCTATACCGTGTGTACAGGTACCCTTACAGTTTATTTGCTTATGGCTATGTCTAACCAAAGTCAGCCACACATGGAGACCACTTCCAGCCGTTCGTAGGGGAGTCAGTCTCCTTCTACTGGGAATGGCAACCCAGCACCTGCCACGGGACATGGGGCCCGTCTGGGAGCGAGTGTTAGGTCCAGAAGGGACCTGTCTGCCTCCTCACCTGATCGCAGAGGTCGATCAGGGTATGAGAGGCAGCGCCATGGAAACCATGGCAGGAAGGGAGACAGGCAAAGGGTTTCTTCGCCGGGCCCTTCCAGTGGCAACCGGGTTTCTGTGCTGAGGCACAGGTCCCAGAGTTCCAAGTCAGATGATAGGTCTTCTGGGACCTATTATCCAACTCGGGACAGCCGTATGAAGCGACGACGGCACCACTCTCGCCATGGTCACGTCTCTCGGCGTGATGTTCGCGATACCAGGTCACGGCCGTCCCGAACTAGGGACAGGACCCCACTACCAGATAGGCCTGGCTTTAACCCTCTGTCTTCGGACCTACTGAAGGTGATGCGGGATATGCAGCACACGCAGACGGTATTGATGGCTCGTTTAGAGGCCCACTCAAACACGCCAGTGGAGAAGGCAGTCTCTGATACCCTCTGCGTGGATGTTGAGCGGTCAGACAGCTTCTCTTCAGAGGAAGAGACTCCAGCCGAGTCGCGTGAATGGCGTCCGTCTGTGCCTGTCCCCAAACCGGCAGAGGAAGTCACTCATGAGGTAGTGAGTGACCAACATGATGACAGGCCTCCTTCAACAGGTGTTGCACTGCTGGATCCATTGGCATCAGGCGTGGATACTGAACGGGCGAGCTATCAGCGGACACTGAACTGTGTGCTACAGTGGAACAGGTTGTCAGTTCCAGTCCCTCAAAGAGAAACCACTTTTGGGGGACAACTTTTTCAGCACTGTCAGGAGGTGATCCCTGAAGAACGACACCCAGCGCTCCCACAGTCAGAGCTGTTATCTAGTGCTGTTCGCACTGTAAACAATGCCATCAGAGGTGTGGCACAGTTTCCGTTGGAGGAGCCAGGGAAAAACCGGGACGGAGCACAAAGTTGGGGCTCCCACATATCCCTGACTTCTCCGCCGATCCGTTTTTACAGACCTGATTATTACAAGGTGTGGCATGCACCTGAAGTTGTTCCAGAGGAACGCGTGCTCACAAATAAACTGTGGTCAGTGGATGCAGCAGCGCTGCGTAGTGGAGGCAGGCCAGACGGTGCTGCATGTCCAGTGAAAATTGCCCAGTTGCGGGACTGGGAGGCCATGATACGTGCCAGTCTAGGGGTCCTGAACCACTTGGACTGGTTCATGTCCACTGTACTTGTGATCCTTGGTACAGGGGATTTGACATCTGAGAAGGTTGCTGAGGTACGCAACCTCCTCTCGTCACCCAGGAATTCAAGCACGCCTTTTGGGAAGCAATGCCACGGTACGCAGAGAATCCATCCTTGCCGGCTCTGTTCTGGATAAGGACACGCGACAATTCCTGGGTGACCAGCCCATCTGCCTGCCAGAATTGTTTGGCAGCAAATGTGGGGAGGCACTAAAGGTTGCTTCGGAGGACCGTCAGAAGCAGTTTATCCTGAAAGCTGCTCTTGGTGGTCCATTTCGGTCACCGCCTCTGCCCAACTCCCAAGGTGGCCAGAGGTTTGTGCAGAGGAGAGAGAAAGGTAGGACTTCCTACCCTCCAAAACCTCAAGGGCATACTCGGCTGCCCAAACCTAGTTTCCCACCTCGGAGACCAGGCAGGGGCAGAAGTAGGGGGAAGCCGTCTACCGCAATGGCAGGGCGCGCCAGGCCGAGTGTTTGACGGTGTACAGCTCCCCACAAAAGTACCAGTGGGGGCTCGACTTTTGGGCTTTGCCCAGGACTGGGATTGGTTGACTTCGGATTCCTTTGTAACATCAATCGTCAGAGAGGGTTATCAGATAGAGCTTCTGTCTCGCCCCCGCTCTCAACCGATCCCATTCCTATGCCCTGGCCTCGAAACTCGCACAAAGCACAGACTCTGCGATCCGAGATCAGGTCCCTGGTAGACATGCGGGCAGTGGAGGAACTATGTTCCCCACGACTGTCACCCGGGTTCTACAGCCACATCTTCTTGGTGCCCAAGAAGGATGGCGGTTGCAGACCGGTGTTCAATTTGAAGCCCCTGAACAGGTATGTCGCCAGGGAGAAGTTCAAAATGAAGACACAACGGGATATAACCACAGCATTGCATGCCGGGGATTGGGCAGTGCGCATCGATCTCACAGATGCCTACTTTCATGTTCCAATTCATCTCAAGTCCAGGCATCTACTGAGGTTCGCCCTACAGACGGAGGACAGAGTCAGGGTGTTTCAGTTCCGAGCTCTGCCATTCGGCCTAACATCGGCACCCCGGGTTTTTCCCAGGGTGATATTGCCAGTGGAAAATTTGTCCATTTACATGGCCTGCACTTGATTCAGTATCTGGACGATTGGATCCTGAAACATCAGGACAGGGCCAGTCTGATACAAGAAATCGCTTGGTTGAAGGCGGTCATTTGCAAAGTGGGGTTGGTGGTCAACGAGGAAAAATCCCAGTTTGTACCCACACAACGATTTGTTCACATCGGCATCGAATATCATCTGGACGTGGGCTTGATCTCCCCCCCCCCCATGGACAGGATCTTGAAGATCGAGAATTCCATCCGTCAGTTGCACACTGTCAGAGTGACAACGGCTCGCTTTTGGCGATCCCTGCTAGGTCTGCTAAATTCAGCAGTCGATGCCATTCCACTCGGCAGATTGCATTTAAGGCCTCTGCAAATATAGTTGTTGGCACACTGGGCACCAACATCAAAAGACTTGAAAGCACTCATTCCCGTGAAGCTCGATCTCTTACACGATCACCTGGCGTGGTGGCAGAACCGGTCCTTCACGCGGGCGGGAATGTTTCTGGATCTTCCCGACCCACAAACTCATCTTTTCACAGACGCATCCACTACAGGCTGGGGCGCCCATCTCGAAACAGTGTACACAATGGGAACTTGGACAGTCCCCGAAGCCAAGTGTCACATTAATCTTCTGGAATTGCTGGCAGTGAAATATGCTCTGCTTGCATTTCAGACCTCACTGCAGAAAAAATCAGTTCTACTGATGTCGGACAATCCCACGGTTGTGGCCTATCTGCACAATCAAGGGGGGACAAAATCCATCCCCTTATATCGCGTCAGCAAAGAGATTCTCCTCTTCGCTCACCGCCTGCATATGGTTCTACAAGTCAAACACATTCCTGGAGAGAGGAATGCATTAGCAGACCAGTTATCTCGCAAGGACAAAGTAATTCACACAGAGTGGACACTCAAGCAGTCAGACTTGAATCGGCCTTGTAACAGTTCTTATCTTTGGCCGTAGGCCTGTATTAAGGCCACACTCTCAGCATGACAAAGGTTTTCTTTACGTTGTCGCTGTTGTCGCGTTGTTTCCGTCATGATGACTGCAACAGGTGAAATGAATTCTAGGAAGATTTGTTCTAAAAACGCGGCAATCCGCTTATCGGTTACTCGTGCCTGTATCCCTTAGCTGGGCGGCATCTGGGTAGCTGTTGCGCAACCCGCCCCAAGCGGTCGCCCAGGTAGGTGACACCTAGTGACCTACAGAGAAAGAGGTAATTTTACCGCCTAACTTGGATGCGTGTCATGCAACCGGGCATTGGACATTTGCAATAATGTCACGCATTGTGGAAGGCAAGTAGACACCTGTCAACTTGAGCTGTGCTACTTATCACCTTCTGGAAGCATGCACAGGTGCGTCATGCTTCTGTGGTGGGGTGAGGTGCTGTGTCCCAAATGATCGATCATGCAATCTTGAAGAAAGCTCGTGCTGTCGCTGCTTATTCGGACCACACGCTTTACATACTTTCATGTTCTTCCCTCTCGAACGAGAAATCGGTGTATAAAATGCTTTTGAGCTGTAATTGTATGTCTTGTATACCAACTCAAGCATGTTAATAACATGTGCTGCAGCCAGACAGTTACGTGCCATCTGGCAGACAGCAACATCCAGGTGGTGTAGCATGCACCAGGGATGCTAAGATTGTACGATGCTCTATTTGCAGAGAAAGCCACCAAATTTCTGTAGAGTGTTGCCCTATCCATGCCTAGCCTTCAATTCACCATGGAAATGCCTGATCAAGGTCGTTTTAGGTACTTTGTACTCTTTCGCTGCTTTTGTAATGATACATATCTGATTCTGAATGGAATGAATTGCACGTTCCATGTCATCTTTTTTCCATGATCCACGGGCAGATTTACGTTTATAATTTCGCACCATGTTGTGAATGTTTTAGTGTACAGCAATTGACTCGAAATACATTTATTGTACAGTTAGAGAACCTGTTCTGTACATCTACTTCATCCGTTGAAGCTTCTTCTTCATGCAAGGAAATGTTAATCATGACAAGGTCTGGACACACTAAAATAACAATGATGAGTTCTTGAGGAAGACTGCACAGGTCTATTGATCACACAATTGGTGCCCTGAAAGAAAAAATAGAGGATAATAATATGCTATTGCAAATCTGATGTTACAGCTTTAGGCCTATACTATTTCACCCTCGCCATGCCAAGTTATAGCCTGTGTCAACAGCTTTCCTGGGTTGACTCAGGCTATAACTTGGCATGGTTGAAACATACATTGGCCCACTAGGATGGTACATGATGTAATAATCATTTTACACAGCCGCAACCTGATCAAGCAAAGGGAAATGAGTGAATCTAGGTACCACATTCCTATTGCTAATGCATATCATTTACTTACTATTTATGGCTAGGACCTACACATACACCATATGGCTATGACCTACACATACACCATAGCACTCCAGAAATAGAGTAATGTTCTGCTTAATGAGGCAACTTCACTTTACAATACAAAATTAGTAACATGGGGAAAGACGGACCAACATGGGGAAAGTCGGGCCATTGGTCCATCTTTCCCCATTTGATTTGATCCGACTTCCCCCATATGTGTTTTTCTGCTATTTTGATAAATAAATGCTCCCTCAGTTATGGCGGCATAGTTCCATCTACTACCATAAAGTTAAACTCCTCACAGTATGAAAATCACCTTTTCTCCTTACATTCGTTCTGCCTTTTAACACTTTACATGAGTGCTCCACATTAGATCACCATAAAATTCAGTCATTTCATTTTGACTTACCTTCAAACAATACATCCTGGAGCACGCAAGATGTCCTCCTTTACGGATTCCCGCTGTCGCCCAAAATAGCGAAGGGACCAGCGATTATTTCTATGAAAGTTGGGAGAAATATCCATGCACATAACACAGTTTAAACCCGTTCTAACCTTAGCTCGGACCGTCTTGGACAATAGACCATCTTCCCCCACAGTAACCTACCATCGGAATAAAAGTCACAGAAATGCACACAAATAAAACACAAATAACACAATAGAACAGTTCCGTGTATCCAGGGTAATGTTATCAAAACGATGGTCCAGTCTCACCAGTGTCGCAGTCGTAGAAATAAGTAAAATCCAATGTTAAACACAGAGCAAATAAATAGCTGCCACAGTGGCGCTTGATCACGACTCCCATTTTAAAACGTAAAATACTAAAAAGTGAAATGCAAATTATTTAAATTAAATTATACTTTCGTTTTGAGACGTACACTAGTAAACCTTTGTTATGTAAATTATATAAATAAATTTAAAATAAATTAATCGCTGCCTTTAAGACGCATAGTACTAAAACTGTTTATGTAAATTATATAAATTAATATAAAACTAAATACTGTACTAAAACTGTAAATTATATAAATTAATTTAAAACATAAACACTGATTAAAACATTATAACACTAATAAGAAATTATAAAGCAATGTCCGTCATTTCAAAACAAGTTGAATTAATTGAAATGTCTAATGAAAAGATATGTCTTTAAACACTTTCTAAACATAGATAATGTCCCAGATGCACGAATTTTCACAGGCAATTCATTCCATAGTCGTGGTGCTGCTGCGCCAAATGCCGAGTCGCCAATACACTTCTTTGTTATGCCTTGGTGCACTGTTGGGGCATAGTTCTGGCGTAGGCGTCCGTCACGCTTTTGTGGTTGAACAAGTTCTGCAAGATAAGACGGCGCCAAACCATTGATGCATTTATAAGTCATTACCAACATCTTGGGCCGATTTCAATTGAGCTACGCGAGTAACTCGAATAACCCGTGTACCAATCGAACATCCATCCAAGATCACTTGCTTTCGTGACCCTTCTTGACATAGATAAACAAGGTCAATCTTCAAGGCCGCTACCCGAGGCAATCGCGGTTTGGAATGGATTCACTCGAGTAACTACACAATTAGCAGTGACAGCCAATTAGGAACGTATGCCCCTACTGCACAATAAATTAATTAAACATTACACGACACAATCATTTAAATATGGATTAAAGTCGCCGCACTCTATGAATTATAATTTTAAACCAAGAAGATGAACATCACAATTTACACATTAAACAACTGATTACTTTATTTTAGTTATTTACATAAGGGGTTTATGTCCGTGATCATGATCATCGCTGTTCAGTTGGATTACTGTCGTGGTACTGCGTACGCAGCGTAATCCGGATACCACGTTAGGGTTACTGAGTAACTCGAGTAGGCCAATCGAAGTCGGCCTTGTAGCTAAGTACCAAGAGTGGAATTTCTGAATGAAAGACTCACACCCACATACGCGTACAAGATGCCAAGTGGGGACGTACGACGGCGAACCTGTAACTGGGGACTTGACTAATTAGCTCCTGAAAGCAACGGGTTTTTTTCAATATTCATTTGTGGATGACATTAATTTATAACAAAACCACTACAGATCATACTGACATGCATTTGAACACTACCTACACACACTGTCATCTGAAAACCTCATATACACGCTGTCAATTGACGGCTGCTTATATAATACTGTCAGATGAGGACTTCTTGTATACACTCCGAAATGAGGTCTCCAAATATATAACTTTCAACGGATAAATGGAAATGGATTGATATGTTGTGCTTTCAACATAAATGTAGAGTTTAATATTGATTCATTAAGCATCACGTATGCTTCATCCCATTACAAGCAAGGTCTATCTTATTTCCGTTTTTTATATACACGATGACAATTTACTATTGTCCTATGTAATATACTGTTAAATATACACATAATATTATGTATATATATTCGCAGTTCGGACATGGAAGAGCAGCAACAATCGCAGAGCCTGTTTCCGCAGCACTGGATTTGTGGAGCAGTCTCATTTCTTCCGCCTGGCGTATCCTGGTTTGTTTATAGGACTTAGCTCCCTTCCGGATCAGGCTGCGCCAGGTGCCTCACTCAGCTGCTAGGTTTTCCCAAGATTCGTTGATTTCAAAGGATTGTAAAGAGGATTTGAGGGAGCCTTTATAACGTTTACGCTGACCGCCAGTAGATCTCATCCCCTCTGACAGTTCTCCACACAGCAAGCGCTTTGGTAACCTTTCATCGCTCATTTTGATAACATGGCCAGCCCTTCGAAGTTAAACTGGCTTCAGTAGAGCATGAATGCTTTGCAGCCCTGCCCGTGTGTGGGATCATGTCTTGCAGATGATGCGAAGCAATCTGCGCAGGCAATTGATATATATATATATATATATATATATATATATATATATATATATATATATATATATATATATATATATATATATATATATATATATATATATGTATCCAACTGCCGTCACATACACCCTCCTATGCAAAGCAATAATGCAAGACCAAGTTTGATTGAAATTGGCCAACTGAATGACTTTAATATGTACACATTATTATAAACAACAGTTACATAAGTATAGTATCAGCAAACATGCCGGCTTCAAAGGCATTGGAAATCAACACCTACATGCATTATACATATGTACAACCAACACCAACAATATAATTACACATTATTTACGATTGACACCAAATTGGTGGGGGTCAACACGCAATACTGCCAACGTTAATTTACCGCACTAAAAACCCTGAGTACACCATAAGAGGAAAACAAAATGAGGCTAAAACCTCGTGCACCTAGACAGGGAAAAGCGTCAAGAAACTATAATGTGTGGAACAGGGAGGTGGGTGGGATAAACAATTTCCCAACAGCAAACAACTATAAATTTGCAAATACGAATAAATTAAATTGAATTCTGCAATAAATGATGATGCTGCTTCTCGTCGAACTCAAAGTGGCGAATGGGACGAGTACTGGTTTGAACTGGATTTATAAAGACTCAGGCTGATTACTACGGACGCCGCTAGGGTATTACTGAGACTACTACTGGCCTAATCAACCTGATGTCGCCACTTGAATTATCACCTCACATAGGATTATTGTATGCAACTGCCGTCACATACACCCTCCTATGCAAAGCAATAATGCAAGACCAAGTTTGATTGAAATTGGCCAACTGAATGACTTTAATATGTACACATTATTATAAACAACAGTTACATAAGTATAGTATCAGCAAACATGCCGGCTTCAAAGGCATTGGAAATCAACACCTACATGCATTATACATATGTACAACCAACACCAACAATATAATTACACATTATTTACGATTGACACCAAATTGGTGGGGGTCAACACGCCACTAGGTCACCCACAAATCAAATGTGACCGACCCCCACAAACTAACGCATGGCTAAGTATTTATAAGCATGATAAGAGATAATTTTTAAGACTCCGCAACTGTCAGAGACTTGTGAACCTGAATAAATCTATAAGACTCCGCAACTGTCAGAGACTTGTTAACCTGAATAAATCTATAAGACTCCGCAACTGTCAGAGACTTGGTAAAACGCACATAATTCGATAAGACTCCGCAACTGTCAGAGACTTGTTAAACGTACACAATTCGATAAGACTCCGCAACTGACAGAGACTTGTTAAACGCTGATACTTCAAAGACTGTAAAATAAGCAGTAATTAAATGAGCGAACTGGCTACATTAAGCAACTCGAATGTATTTCCTAAATGCATCAGAAGACCACCGCCCCGCTGCTCTGATCTGTGCATCGGACTCTCCCCTTAATGCTGCTGATGTAGCCGCCCCTATTCTAAAACTATGACCCTTAAAGACCTGGCTGCTAAGGCCACAAAACTCAAGCAAGTGTTTAAGCAAAAAATCAAACTCTCTGCGTAACATTTGTGTGCCATCTACATATGCAAAGAGTGGGCCCTGAACTGTCCCCCTAGCATGAAGGAAATCCCTAACACAACTGGCAGGGGAAATAAACGAAGCTGGAATAACTCCTCCAGGGATCTGCAAAGACTGGGAACCATGTTTACGGCTGTGCTTGAAATGCCTAAATGAGACAGAAATTAAGTCACCGTTTAATGAAATGTCCTGGCGCTGAAGACAATTCTGACCTGTCCGAGCAGAACCGGGCACCATCTCACCTACCCTCAGATATGCCTTAAAGGCTAGCACCATCATGGCACGTAACATGACCTGTTTGTAGCGAGATGTGATGACAGTAGGTACGGCAGTAACTAATTTGGTCAGTATAGGCAGAGTTATTGGCAGGCGAACATCAGAGACCGTTCTTAAATTTTGTGCTCCTATCAAAAGCCTAGAAATAATGAAACTTTTGGCTGGGTCTTGGAAACCATTGATCTTATGGAAATATGAAATGGCAGAAACATAGGAAATAATTGAGGCTGGTGCCAAACCTGCATTATGAAGGTGAGCAATGAAAAACATCATGATGTAAATAGGTACTGGTAACACCGGAACCAGACCTAGAGAGTGCAAAAACCCTACCAGTTTATACCATGCCCGCTCATATTGCAATCGGGATGATGGTGCCAAGGATGCTTGTAGGAGCATCCCTACAGTGTCCCGAAGGCCGCCGGAGATATGTGGAACGGTAGCGCTGTAGGATGTTTGTTGACCCATGGAGCCAGTGCCCGGAAGTCGTCGATCTGTGAACGTGACAACTTGTCAGCAAGAGTATTATCTCTACCAGGTACATGCTGAGCTATAAAATGAATATTATATCGTAAACATGTCAAGATTAAGCGACGCAGGAGAACCATGACGGAAGGTTCTTTGGAAGTCTGCTTATTAATCACAGACACTAATGACTCGTTATCTGTGAAAAAACACACACTGCAGTTAGCCCACGCTGTCCCCCACATTTCTACAGCGACCATAATGGGGTACAACTCCAAAATGGTTATGTTAAGTGCTTGCCAAGATACAGGCCATACCCCGAAAAACCACTGTGCTCCACAAACGGCTCCATAACCTTTGCCACCTGAGGCATCAGTAAATAGTTGGAGGAAATCCCCGGTTAGGAAATCATTATCTATAAAGAAAGACTTGCCATTAAAATCATCTAGGAAAGCTAGCCACATCTCAAGATCCAATTTAACCGGATTTGTCAGCCTAATGTGATGATTAGGCTTACTTACACCCAAAGTTAAGTCGATTGTTCGGCGTAAAAAAGCCCTAGCGAACCTGATGACATAACAAAAGAACTGTAATAATCCAATTAGACTCTGAATTTCTCTGAGCGTAACTTTATGTCTAGCCAGAAATGAGCGTAGTAGCATTCTAGCCTTTAGCAACTTGTCATCGGGTAAGCGCACCTCCATAGCTACTGTATCAATGACAATACCTAGAAATTGAAGTGTTGTACATGGACCCACTGTCTTACTCGGTACTAATGGCACACCGTGCTGGCTGCACATAGTAATAAAAGCCTGGAGATCAGTCCCACACTTGTCCTGTGACTCGGCTAAAACTAAAAAATCATCCAATACATGAATCACTTTAGTTGCACCCAAGGTATTCATAGCTATCCATTCTACTGCAGTACTGAAAGATTCAAAGATAGCACAAGAGCTAGAACAGCCCATGGGCAGGACAGCATCCATGTAATATAAATCTCGCCACCGAAAACCTAACAGATGTGTGTCGCTAGGTGCCACCGGGATGATTCGAAAAGCGGCCTCGATATCAACTTTAGCCATAAATACTATTGAACGAGCAGATGTGACAAATGAGATGGCATCCTGAATTGTTGCATATTGTACAGTAGCGAATTCAGCTGGGATGTAATCATTAACAGAAGACCCTTCAGGGTATGAAAGATTATGAATCATGCGAAATTCGCCAGGCAGTTTCTTAGCGACCACTCCTAGGGGTGAGACTCGGAAGGCTGGATGTGTGGGTGGTATAGCAAAAGGACCTAAGATGCGCTGCAATGATTTCTCCTTTTTTAATTTAGCGTCTATCACATGTGGCAACTGAAAAGCAGATTTCATGTTAGCAACGTGGTGATCCAGTTGGATAGGAGCTCCTAAACAACCTAGATGAAATCCCACTGTAAACCCAGTAACCAAATAATTAGTAGCAATAGTATCGTATCCCTGTATCATCCATTTAAGCCTAGTAGGCGACACTGGCGAAGGTACGACTTGTTTAACGGAACCCCTGTTGGTTTGGGGATGGCCTACCTTTGCGGCTAGGACACTTGATCACAGGATGACCTCCCCCACAGAATCTGCACTGGTGTCTACCTACAAGGGTTGAATGGACAACTACCCCGGGAGTTATAGGTGTAGCAGCGATTGGGGGCAACTTGCGAACCTGCCCCCCGTCCAAGAAAGGGGGTCCTCACCTGAGGTGCTTGTTTAGGGATTGGTCGTTGGGCAGCCATGAGCCAAAGCTGGGAGTGCATCTCGTCCCACTCCCAGCCCTCACTCGCTCGCATGGTACGAAAGGACTCATCGTACCCCCGCCAGTCACCACCCCTCTCCAGCAGATTCCGGATTATGTGTCGATACTGGAAGAGTTTAGTTGCCTGCACAGTATTTCCTGGCTTCAAAAGGTATACAGAGCAAAAGATGTCAAAAGCTTTTGACCAGGCGTAAAATGTATGCGAGTCGGACTTAGGCTTGGGGGAGACGCAGACCGAGGGTCCCCCATCGGTGCCACCAGGTCGAACTGTCGGTCATTTCTTGGGGAACTAAACTGACCTCAGGCAGAAGGGAATATATGTCGACAAAATCATTGGACCAAATCTTCATACGTGTTTTCTGAGGGACGTGACTGTGGAGGGACAAGGAATTAGTAATGAGGCGGGACACTCTAGCCTGCGTCGGGCCCGGGAGAGTGAGGACAGTCTCCACCATACCTGCACTAGAGGCCATTGGCGGCTCAATGTCCACGGTAGTAGGCCAAGGGGGGGGGCAACTGACCCAGCCCCAGGCATGTCCAATGGTGGCAGTGGAGGCTCGGATGGACCCGCGACTGGGACCGGGGTAGCGGATGCAGCACCTGGCAAAACTGACCTCAGCAAGTCCCTGATCTCATCCAAGTCCTTGCGCAATGATGCAGTGGTGTCTTGTCTAACTTGAGAGTTAGCCAGGTGCCGTCGGTGCGCCACCCCTGTGGCAGCCGCAGTGGCAAGGCGTCTCGCCGGATCTACTGAAGATGGGTCCGTCGCCTGCACAGGACGACCTCGAGCTTTCTGTCGGGCCGATTGTCGCACTGGGGCCATACTACAAATTGATATGTAAGCGTTTGACAAAACATAACACACAAGTGAAAGAGTCGACACACTGTTTGTCAACCAAGTAACTCCAAGTGTATATTAACAGTGCCCCAGGTGTATATACGAAAGCCAATTAACCTGGGCAATAAAAGGCACTGGAAAGCAGATACCAACATTTTTTCAATGTTATTGAACTTCCCATATAGCAGCCATAACACATCGTACGATCAATAGCATTGTAATATGCAAAACATTGAAATGTGTATCGTTACTGATATTACCAATCCCAATATTTTATTGGGCCTATGAGACCGCACCGAAGATTTGAAAGTGACGGGTTATGCATTGCCCAAGACAGTGTAACATTATGTATAACACAAAACCCAATGTACAAAGACCATAGGTATCTACTCACATGCATAACAGTAATAATGCCACACAATCATGACAGGTACATATCAGTTGTAGCTAAGAGCCCATAGACATCCGCAACAATTCAACAGAAGTGAGAAAGGGGCAGATAGTGGACGGATATGTAACTCACACTAGTGAAACCACACAGCTGTTATTGCCGACGTTCCCGATACCAGACACGGGAGAAAAATAACTGACACTATCTCACACAGCTGTTATTGCTGACGTTCCCGATACCAGACACGGGAGAAAATAACTGACACTATCTCACACAGCTGTTGTTGCTGACGTTCCATCGACACGAGAAATACGCTACTAACACGGGAGAAAATAACTGACACTATCTCACACAGCTGTTATTGCTGACGTTCCCGATACCAGACACGGGAGAAAATAACTGACACTATCTCACACAGCTGTTATTGCTGACGTTCCCGATACCAGACACGGGAGAAAATAACTGAAACAATCTCACACAGCTGTTGTTGCTGACGTTTCCGATACCAGACACGGGAGAAAATAACTGACACTATCTCACACAGCTGTTGTTGCTGACGTTCCCGATACCAGACACGGGAGAAAATTAACTGACACTATCTCACACAGCTG
This sequence comes from Ridgeia piscesae, assembly GCA_025642075.2. NCBI lineage: Eukaryota > Metazoa > Annelida > Polychaeta > Sabellida > Siboglinidae > Ridgeia > Ridgeia piscesae. Next base: position 52,770 of record JAODUO010000995.1, read on the forward strand.
TTATTGCTGACGTTCCCGAGACACGGGAGAAAAGTATCTTATGACACTCACACTTGAATACATAGACAGGATGTCCCAAGTTAGTAAGGACCCACAATTTGCGTAAGACATGGAAACGGATTAGCAGATTGACGTGTAAGGGAGAAGTGTGAAGAAATGGGACATATGACTTGGGTCTCGAAATCCTAGGCCAGCACGGCAGTTGTTTTTTTGTTTGTTGTTTTGTTTTTTCTTTTTGTTTTTTCTTTTCTTGACTTTATTGAACATATGAACAATACAACAGCAGATATCCAGGGCAAGTGTGCCTTGTAATGCAACCCTCACGTGAGCAGATGACTCCTAAAACCACATCATGAAACGGTTAAACCACCTGAACGTCAATAAGACCAGCGTTCGCCACCTTCCTCAGTCTCCCCATTATCGCCCAAGTCCCAAACGTTTTAAAGCCACAAAAACAGCACCCTTAACACTCCGCCAAAGCTTGTAGTTCCCGAAATCATTAAAATGAACACCATCCCCCCGAAAAATGTTACGCTGCGACTGCCAAAATCCGCGGTGATACCAAAACGACAAACGTTCAGTGTCGCAAACTGCCTTCAAAAATTCATTAATATCTACAACCCGTTGCGTCCCATCTTCCCAAGAATAGCGGCGAACACACTGGCGTCGAACTATCTGACACAACAACATGTAACACACCGCGAGCAAGAAGGGATTGCGCATACTCGTACAGGCGCATACCTACAGTAAGCACCGATTCCGGGCTACCGTAAACATCGTTGCCACCGAGACAGAGAACGACGATAGCTGGCATCTGTAAATCCAGCAATCGGTCGACCGCGCCGTCGTCACGAACAGACGAGACGCTGCCACCCCGAAAACCGGCAAATTTAAAATGGCAATCCGTGCCTACAAACGATGACCCAGTTCCGAAACGAATACCGGACGACGATACAAATCTCTCCAGCCAACAAACGTGGCTATCCCCGAGAATTAAAGCGAGGGTCGTAACCGCCATACGGTCGCAGAACGTAATGCAAAGAACACAAATTATACTTAGCTGCACCTGGTGAAGGGAACGTGAGCAGTGAAATCGGCAGATGGCAAAATGGCGGCACACACGAGGGTCGAGGCGAACAAAGGAAATCGCAAATTCGCCGAAGGGCCGTCGTTGCCACTGGCACTACAACACACTATGTATAGACGATTAACGTGTGATATAAACAATTTCCCAACAGCAAACAACTATAAATTTGCAAATACGAATAAATTAAATTGAATTCTGCAATAAATGATGATGCTGCTTCTCGTCGAACTCAAAGTGGCGAATGGGACGAGTACTGGTTTGAACTGGATTTATAAAGACTCGGGCTGATTACTACGGACGCCGCTATGGTATTACTGAGATTACTACTGGCCTAATCCACCTGATGTCGCCACTTGAATTATCACCTCACATAGGATTATTATTATTATTATTATATATATATATATATATATATTCCACATTATATGTGAAAAAACAGCGCGCATTGCAAAATCGGTCCTGGGCAGCTGTGACGTATTACGTCCATATCTGCTTACAGAAGAAGAAAGCAACATTCCAGGCGCTCCTTATGTATGATAATATATATATATATATATATATATATATATATATATTATATACATACAGTGTATATATATACACACACTGTATGTATATATATGTATATATATACATATATATATATATACACTATGTAATATATATATATATATATCATACATAAGGAGCACCTGTAGTCAGTAATATTTTACTTTTGGAGTGTTGCTTTCTTCTTCTGTAAGCAGTTATGGACGTAATACGTCACAGCTGCCCAGGACCGATTTTGCAATGCGCGCTGTTTTTTTCACGGCCTCTTCACGTGCTTTTTTCTTTCCGGATATATTCGTCATTAATTGCCGTCCTTTCGTCATTTGTCCAGGGGATCTTCTTCACACCTTGTCCTGTAAAGCAGACAACATTTTTGTTTAAACCATTGCAAGTATTTTAAATTACTGAACTTAACAAATGTTGTTCACGGAATTCATTGATCTATAGTCACTAAACACATGTTAAAGACCATCTCGATTAAACATGTGACGACTATTCTGACAGAAGAATAATTTTTTTCTTTGTTTGTACAACCAGTATGCAGGTGTTGTAGTACCTCAGGTATTGCAATACCTCAGCGAGTTTGACGCCCCTGTCATGCAGAGTTGTAAACCACTGCCTTGTGGTACAGGTTCTCGACAGAACCAAAAGCTAAGGGAACAAACACTAACCAGAAAACCATGTCAATGGTAGCATCAAGGGCGGTTGATGTATGGAACTCCCAACATCTCTCGACCAGCCACTACAGGGACACATAGTTTGCGCCTGTCTTGACATGTTCTTGCCGGTGTGACCTCTATTTGCTCCCCGAGAGAGAGAGAGAGAGAGAGAGAGAGTCGCTAGTAACTTGCAAAAGCCAGCGGCACTTCAACACTTTGCTAGCAGCTTCCATGAAATGTACAACTGCACGACTCACTATACCGGGTCCGCCGTCGCCCGGGTTACCAAGGACCGCGCTGCTCGACCTCATCTTCCGTCGACAGTGGAAGGTCTTTGCCTGTGCGACATGGTGTCGTCTCAGACCGAACAGTGCGCACAAGAATACCTCACAACCTCACTTCAGCAGACGGTTCTACCCCTTCTCCAAGTCCAGCCAGTGCGACAAGTACAGCGGAATTTGAAGCAAGGAATGCTGCGAAGCATCCCCCTTTCTTTGTATGTGTCCAGTAGTGTCGCATCCGGTCAGTGCATGCCAATTGATTAAAGTAGATGCTTAATGTGACTTGTTCTAACGAAATGAGTCACATGTCAAAATATTAAACAAACTGAGCTAGTACTATCATTAGATATAATATTTATTAAGCTTTCCAATGGTGCAAAATTTAAGGAGCTAGCTCACGCACAGCCAAAGTTATTCGCCACTGATCATGCCCGGGGTAGAAAGCTTCAACCTGAGAAAATCGCATTTGAAGTTCGTCGTCACGCAAGTACATGATCGAGTGCGTTGTCATTCCTAATTCAGCTGTTATGCTTCTATTTCGCCTTTTGATGTATTCTAAACCCCCTCCCAAGTCGCGCTTATTGTCGAATGTATGTCTTGCAAGTAGTTTATTGCGGTTATCGCAACATAATCCGAGTATTACAGTCACCAGCGTATTAGTCACCAGATTCTCGGTAGTACTTCTGTCGATGAATTATCGAGCCAGGTACAGAGTAAGTGAGTCATTTGTGTTGTTTCTGGCGAGAAACGTGCCTTTGCCTTTGATGCAAGTATATTCTTCTATATTGTACGATCGTATTCTCTTGGATTTGCCTCTGCGCCGTTCTCGCGTGGCTTCCTTCAGTGAAGATTCTTTGGTGTAGTTATCAAAGATGACCCTCACTTGATCATAGCCTCGAGCCTTTGAAGTCGATGAGCTTGACATAAGATTTGTCATGGTCATTGCAGTTGCTGATATTCTTGACCGCCATTAACCCATTCCATCTACTATGAGACAGCATCCCTCCTCTACAGTGAGGTTGTGTGTAGATGCTTTTTGGGTTATGTCACTGTCGGGCTGCACAAGATTCTCAAGCAAGTGGATTACTATGCTTTTGTCAGTTGTTGGGTGGATTGCTCTGTCTGACTCCGTCATCACCCGGTTAGTATATGAAAACTCGTGGGTGACGATCACCTCTTCCAAATGAACATCTACTCTTGACGACCGTGCTATTACCAGCATCCTGTCAAGGAGTGACGATGTTGACTTCAGTTTCACAGTTTAAAAGCTGTCTTTCAGTGTGATCTCTTTTGCGGATGCATTCCAAGACAGCAGTTTGACTTTGGTCACTCTGGCCCATAGGTTATCATTGCCAGTCACACGTTCTTCAACAAACTTCTGGTAGGCACTCATGCCAACCTGCTTTGTTGATAGGATGCTCTCTTTGACATTGTCAGGGAGTATCTCCTTCGATACGAGCTTGAACATGCGGTGTGTCAAGGCATGCGAATCAGGCTTTGAATAGGTTTGAAATGCTTTGAATAGGTTGCATTGTGCTAACACCTTCTTCAGCTGTGCAATTGCTTGTTCCTGACGAACGTTGGCCTGCGATATGCAGTGGTGCTGTTGTTGTGTCTTTGCACTGTTGGAAAGTGTAGCCAGTCGTTCTGTCTCTTCGGAGAGGCGTGCCAGCTCAGGCCCTGTCAGACAGAACTTGAGTAAAGTTTTCGAGTACGATGTGATCCCAGAGATTCCTCCTTGACCTTTGGCAGATTTGTTCAGGTGCTCTATGGCTTGGTCTACACCAATGCGAGTGAATGGGACAGCGTTTATTGTGTTCACCGTGAATTCATAGATACGATTTAGTAAGGTATTTGATGGCCTTTATGCAGAGACAATATGAAATTGATCTTTTTTGCCACCATGCTAATATCCACCAACGCTCAAGCGTTCAAGGCCGTTCCTGATGTCAAATGCTCATGAATCAACACATGATCTTCACATTGATTTAGAAGCTGGTTACATAATTCGGAAAGAAATGATGCGTTAAAAATAACGACCCATACACTCCTATAGGTAGTTATTCTTCTGCTGAGATATTTCCGCCAGTGTAAAGGCTGGCTTTCTTTGATGTTGTACACTTGCTGGTGTCTTTGAATTGCTTGCATTTCTTAGATATCACATTTCGACTGAATAAACGCTGCAACACATTTTATGTTTTGTTTATCTTTTTCACGCAGATACCTGCCATTAGTGTTACATTTTGACATCATAATCCACTCCATTGTTTTTATGGCTCCAGAATTACCTCCGGACTGCAGTTCTAATTTTTGCCTTGAAGCATCCAGCCTGTGAATAGCTTCGCATCACCATCTGTTTTCCTCAAGATATTTTTTATTCTTTTGTTCTTCAACAAAATTATGACTGCTCTCACTCACCTCATTATATCTTTCCAAGCTTAACATACCCTCTTTTGTAAGATTGTAATGCCGTGTACATTGTGATATATGTAGTTCCCCAAACTTCACAACAGTAACTTAGAATGACTAATACTATGTTAGTAAACGGTAGTTTCCTAGGATGTGACTTGCCTTATACATTACTTCAACTACTCTAGATAGCCTAGTTTTCACACCGTTTATGTGATATTTCCTGCTGTTTTCATCTGGTATACAACAATAAATTTTGTCGCGTTTGCTCGTAATACTGTTATTACCCATGCTTATATCTTCCTCGCATTTTCTCACTAGGTGGGGTCAGCGACCCAAATTCTTGACCTCCAGAATGTTCTGTACTGGGCATCCTCCGGGGTGAACCGCAGTTCCTGCTTGTCCCTTCGGATGCAATCCACCCATCTCCCTTTTGGTCTGCCTCATGGTCTTTCCCCCGGCATTACGTAGTCTTATCTCTGTGACTTTCTCATTTATGCTATTCACTCCTAGCTCCTTCCTGATGTCCACACTCTTTACTCTGCCTCTCAGTGTTACACCTTTAATTCTTCTCAACATTCTCATCTCTGTTTTTTAAAGAATATGTTCTTCCTTCTTTCCAACTGTCCAACATTCTGCTCCATACAGAATAGTTATTTGGACATTGTGGACATGTCCGCCCATTTCTACTGTTGAATGTTTTTTTAATACAACTGAATGATTTTTTTAAGTGAACAAGAATGCCATGTGTATATTTTTAATCTAATGTCACAGTAATGATATATTGATTTCTTCAACCAGGTCAAACACTGCATGTTATTTCGACATTGTGCAAAGGAAACCATATTGGCTGTTGGAATAATATATTGTTTTTATCAATACATTTGTCAAGCGTTTTATTATCGATTTTCATGTATTTTGGAAAGTTAACATAACAAGTCTGTAGTTTTTAATTTTGTTTTTTATATCGTTTTAAATTAACGAGTCTGGAAAAATGTAACACTTGTGCATTCGTGGCCCAGTGGAAAGCGTCCTGGAAAAATCTAAATATGAGCATATATCTCTCTTTCTCTTTGCACGATTTGTCCAACAAAACGTCTGTTGGTATTGCATCGGCAAACCCCAAAGCTAAATTAAGACAAGTTGGGTTGTGTTTCACACAGGTCCTACAGTTCTTGAATAGAACATCAGGTCGATTGCTTCTGTAACTGGGAATAGTTGTAGTTGTTGTCACGAGTGTAGTGGATACTGTTGATGTCGACACCTTTGTAGGTTGTCAAATCGTATTCACCTGCCAAGTCTTTATAAGAAGAACAGTTTGCATGTCTGCATTGGCACCTAGCTCTCAAACCACCATCTATATTGTGCTCCTATTTTAAACATTGTCAAATATAAGCTTAACCTGCACTACCAATGTGTTACTCAACACAGATAATGAACATGATCATCGAATAGGAATGAATGAGTGCCTGTAACTTCTTCGTCTTCAGTTTCATTTGTGTCAATAAATATATATATATTTTGGGTCCAGATGCACAGATAGGTTCATTGGTGTTTTAATCTGATCATCATTATTTCTATATTTAATTATATATCTTTTGAAGACTGACTTTAGCAGCTGGTCCTTGGGAATGTGTAGTTCTTTCCTTTCTTCACTCGAGAAGTATATATTGCATGCATGTCATTTACACACCAAAATGATACCAGACAATGTCAGTAGCAGTGTCCATGCCATTGAGTTGTAGATGACAATAAATAATGTACTCATTCTTGTAGGAGGCAAAAATATATGTATTTTGCTTATTATTGGCCCAGTGGTAATTTTGTGTTGTTTCTGATCTGGCAAATCGTAAGTAATAATCACTTCCCATTAAACAACTGACTGACTGCTCTTCTCTGCGATAGAGTCGTTTTAAGAAGTAATGTTTTTTAATTTCCAGCATGCAATCTAATAACAAATTAGATTGTTTTGAAACGCTCTTCAAGCTTCTTCGGACAACTGAAACCCATGCTTTTATACATCATTTCATCAATGGAATCCTAACTTATAAATTAAATTGCGATGACACGTTTTCATATGATCCCATGTGGGGGGTAATAGTGACACTTCTTAAGGAGGCATGTCGACTCTGGATTACTCATCATATCTGCAACGACGTGGTTGTACCTGCTATTTCCATGGCAATTCTCGACTGTTAGGCAGGACTCTGATGTGTTGTTCAGTTCTGCATCGTGTATTATAAATGTCACAAACCGTCATTATAAATGTCACAAACCAAAAATGTTGGGTACAATTTTGCCAGTGTTGTTCCTATGCATCTATAAACAATGACGTTTACAACATGTGATGTTGCCTTTTTATGATGGTTTGTGTGATTTTAGGGGGAACTGATTGTAATCAATTGGCCAAACAAGGCAGAATTATTGTTTACCTTTTTAATCATGTGACTCATTAAAACGTTTTTGCATTCTTCAGCATGTCCCAAGTCATCCCTTCACAGACGACTATCAGATTATATCCTCTAGTCAGCATGGCCGTCTACATATTCTCTGTAACGTGTATGGCATTGTCATCAAGAATGTAGATGAGTATAAATGGAATATTCATCTTGGGGAACCAGTGCTGGTTCAGGAGATGGCTGATAGTACTAAGCATTGTATCTCGTCGACAGGAGCTCTTGGGAACCCACTGGATTTTCATTCTATCAGATGGGTTAAGACGGGTGTGTTCTGATTCCTTTCTCCTTAAAAACAAATTCTGGCTGGCATAAACAATTTGTCTTTCTCATCTGTTGAGACTTTATGAAAACAGTTACACGCGCGACCTTCTTAGGTATGTAATAGTACAACTCTTAATACACTTTACGATGTCATGCTGTTCGCTTTGGGATTGTGTTCTGTTGCCTTGAACAAAGCTGTGAGGACGTGTTCTTGTAGAATTCAAACTGCACAAAAGGTTGGGTATGTTCTGGACCTTTGTTGTATCATCATGACGTCGCATTCATACATTCGTAACGTTGCCACCCGAAAAAACCACGTGATGTTACGGTGAATGGTAGCCATTGTATTCCACCCTCTCCAACATTAACCCGAACTTAGAATGTGTCGAGGGTCTTCCCAACTTGCCGTCTTTCCACGTGACGTAATGTTTTATCTCCAAGTCTGTCCGAATGTTTACTTACTTTTGTATTGGATGGTATTACTCCCGCGTGATCTTATTCTGTGAAAAGATTCCGTAGGCAGAAGAGATTCACAGTCGAGTTTACTCAACGAAGTCACCTAATCGTAGGGAAAGAACCATTTTGTCTGGGTACAACCGTACGCTCTCAGAAATGTATCGTAACTAAAACCGGGAGCCAAGTAATTACTGATGTCCAGAAATGTTAACGTTTCCGTTTTCAAACACATGAAATTAGTGGTGCGCATGACAACGAACATAACATCTGAAACAAATCTGTCATCGTCCGTCTTGCCGTCGTCTTTGTCATACATTTGATGTCAGGAGTTATGGAGCGATGTATTTTTAATCAGGTCTAACTCATACCTTCCAGAATTAAAACCGCTCACTCACTGGTAGTTCTCTGAGATACCCGTTAGACGAAGCAATCAATTTGTAAATCTCTTTAAATGTTACGATAGAAATATCAGTTCTATGTGCTTCACATTCATCATTCATTTCGTCACAGCACTATTCACCATTGATTGATTCGTTTGCTTTGGCGGTCCCTAACGCGTTTTTCAATATGTTGAAAACATCGCTTTAAAGTTTTTTCAAAATGTTGTAAGCGCCATCGCTTATTAAATTACCTATATGAGCTGCATTTGTGCAATTTTACCAGTTTACAAATCCAACAGCCTGTAACTACCATACTTTGCTGAATGACCAGATGAACATCACTCAACAACTTCCCTTTGTTTCGTCTCCCACAAGCTGTTGATGGCAAGGATGATGTAGCTTGCCTGGAAGCATAGAAACTCAACTCATTAAATGAAAACTACTGCTTTATTTGCTTCATGCATCAACATAAACCAGATTTTTTAACAATAGGGTATATTGATTAGAACTAAGAGGGCTTGTATGCCCCTCATCATAAAAATATCCTGTTGCAAATGTTGTGCAATATTAGTAGATAAATTCACCTGCAACAGAAGTGCTTTACAGCCGCGGGGGGATGGCTAATGGTGAGCAAAGGTTACCATGTTAGTGGGCAAATGTAGCCATGAGTTAGGTAAAATAAACAAATAACGCAACTTGAGTTGAGACCAGCAGGAAGGTAAAGCAAAACATAATTCAAAGATATCAAGGTCATACAATGGGATAGGTGTAATTCAAGGTTTTTCGAGGCTTATAAAGATGTGTCAGTTATTTATTCACCAAATAATAACATATTTTCAGATACGTCCTCTGTGACATCATTGCACTAGTTCTTGGCTGCGTCTCCCATGTCTGCATGTGACCATTGATGCAGTGCTATTCATAGACAGCAAGTGTACCAACATTCTTTTCAATACTGTTACACAGGATGATTTGCAAACTGCTAAAAGAATGTGTAAGCAGGAATCAAAAACTATGAATTTCCTCAGTTTTGTAGGGTCACCTGCACCAATGCTGAAATATAAATGTAAAAATAACTCAAATATGTAACATTTACCTCGATATTCCATATTTAATACAAACTATTAAAAGCGATCAGGGTATATCTATTAGGAAATGCTGTGGTAATTATGGTGTGAATGATTTGGTTTTGTCATTGCATTTAACTAAGTGTACTTGTGATCTCGTAAATACAACATCAATTATAGCAGAAAATTGGGACTAACTCTTCATCAGAATCTTCATCATCACTGATATCTCCCTCATCCATCTCCCAGTCTGAATCGTCGTTTTGCCCTTGGTCAGTTATAATGCTTGCATCCTCTTCCATCATCTCTTCTTCACTGCTCGATATACTAGGTCCCATGATCTATGGATCTGCTTCACACGATGCATCTACCAACACGTCTGTGTTGCAACAGACACGTTGATAACTCTAGTAGATGCCTGGGTTTATTTGGTACATGCACACAAATACGTTTGCGTACTTGCGGGAATAACACTAAATAACAACAGTCATTATTTAAGTACAATGATTGTTTTTGTTAATAAAAATGAAATATGTATGTGGTGTGGATGCGTGCGTGCGTGTGTAGCTTGGCCATTTCCGCGTGGATAGAAACATTATTCAAATATGGATTTTAATTCACTATCTACATATTGGAGAAGAATGAGAACACCAGACATCTGTTACGAAATTATGAACAAAGAATTTAACTTGGCCTGGAATAGCTAAAACCGAGACGTTTCCGACTTTATTTCTTCATAATAATAATCATGTGGTTGATTATTCTATTGCTGTTGAGTTTTCAATAAGAAAGACTTTTATTTGTTTAACACTTATGTACTTTAATTATGATAAGCATGACAATATATAGACACGCCAGTAGTATAGTAGGATCCTATCGTGATGCGGAGGAGCGGTGGCGCGCGGTGGAGCGGAGGAGGTCGAAGTCATGTGACAATGTCAATCATCATCATCATCACGTTCTGCACGTAGACCACTTGGGTCACATTCTTCACGTTCCTCGTATAGGCCACCTTGCGCAATGTTATTGTTTTTTATATCTATCTTATATATCTGGGCTAATGCAACTGGAGGGGAGGAAGGTAGAAGGTTATAAGTTATCGTGTCTTTTTGAAACTATACCAAACAGGAATTAACGCAGCGCCCTATGCAGTGTACCAGCTCTCGTTGTAGTTAGGTCCCACGTATGCGACTAACATACCTGGTCCTCCATATCCAGTGAGGCACCGCTACCGTAAGTAGACCTTCGCTGGTTCAACTATAGGTTGCTAGGCAACCAGCAGTAAACAAAAAACAATGTAATACATTGTATTTGTGACGTAGTGTCCCCAGCTTGGCGGTATCACTTCATGTCCAGTATGTAGGTCACATAGGTCACGTTCTGTTGGTTTCTTTCCTACATATGCGACTAACATACTAGTCTCGCTTAACCGAGTGTCGGTCGGCTGCGGAACTACGCTGAGAAGACAGTCTGGTGAGTCTCCCGGTTCCCGTGTGATCTATACAATGCTGCCACCTCACTGACACTGGTTAATCCAATTTTTTGGTATAAACAACTGCAAATTTGTATTTCTATTTATTTTGTGTTAATATAAGTTTAGTTTTGAATAGTTTTGTTATAATACAGCATTATTTGATAAAAAGGTATCCTTATTTAATTTGTATGTTATTCGTGTCGGGCTAAACAATGCTGCCACCTGACGGATACTGGTTAATCCTGCCGTAATTCGTATTTTATATACAACGGTAAATTTGAATTTTTACTTATTTTTGTGTTAATATAAGTTCAATGTTGAATACATTTCATAGGATATCATTATCTTGTAAAATATATCGTTATTTACATTTTTATTTCGTAGTTGGCCTGAGAGCCAATTAGCGTATCTACCCTAATCTGGGGTAAGGCCTGACAAATGCAGAGCCTTTCTTTCCCCAGGCGGAATTGAGGGGCTTAAAAGTGCAGCCACCTCACGGAGCCTGGGTAGCCGAGGCTACTAACATACCTAAATATCTAGATTGGTTGCATACCTGGTCCTCCATATCCTGTGCGGGTGTAACACGGTGCTTGTCTATCTATCAAAGCTTGCTACCCTGGCAGTCGGGTGCTGTTTGTTCTCATCGGGGGAAGCTGGCTCAGTCAGCACCAGTTACAGTGCGTCAGTGGACGACTTTGTATGATTGCAAGTGGTTGGTACACTACGCTACGGCAAGTCACCGCGTCAGCTGTAGGTGTAGGAGATATTAGCCGTCGACTGTGCGACTTGCAAGGGCATCGCTACTGTAAGTAGACCTTCGCCGGTTCAACTATAGGTTGCTAGGCAACCAGCAGTAAATAAAAAACAATGCAATACATTGTATTTGTGACGTAGTGTTCCTACCCAGGCCTTTGCCCCCGCAATACGAACAGATGACGGCGGTCCTGTCGCAGATGTCCGGCTGTTTCACTTTGATCTCGTGTTGTTTCGTGCTGCTTGCCGCGCTGACACTTGGTGGGTCAAGTAGCCTGGATGCCGACCGATTTCCTGACTCTTTGGCTTCCACAAATGTTAACGTCTTCGAGTGACATGTCTTGATTTTGATCCCCTAGTAGGTCTAGCTGAATGTCCTGGTCGGCAATACCACGAGCCAGTACATCTCGGAGTATGGCATCTGTGTAGACGGTGTTGGCATTACATGCCTCGCGTTGGCATTTGATTGTGTGTTTGCAGATGCCTGCCTGGCCCTGAATTCTGGCACCGAAGGATCGGATGGCTTCATCTCGATCCTGCCGCATGTTGTGTAAGGTGGCACGGGCTACCATGGTGTTTTCCGGGCGGACAGCCATGGTTTTAATTGCTGTTAAGACTTCTGCTTCCTCCTTGCCTGTTACGGTGCCGCCAGCTGTGCGTGTGAGATCTCTTCTAATATCTTCATCACAACATTCTAATAGCTGTGTCTGTTTCCGCAGCACTGGATTTATAATAATTATAATGACTTCTTTTGCGCCAATATCGTTGAAGATCAAGCTCACTGGCGCGACCAAAACCAATGGATTAAGCAAACACGTAATCGAAAGCAATGCGTGAGTCGTCAATGGGTGGATGACGAAGCTAGGAGGTTAAGGAGGATAGGCAGCAGAGCAGTCTCTTTTCTTCACCACATTGTAATAGCTGTGTAACTACATATGTGCCAGTTACTTTGGATCCTGCTTTGTACTCATTCCAGCGAGTAACAAAACATGCCCACTCTGCCCCGCCAGCGATACGGATGGCCGCTTTAGCTTATCTGCCTTCGTGTTTGTCGCTGGGGCGGTCGAAGTGGCTGTGTGCACCGTAGCATGAATGTTAAGGAGGGCGGCCGTGACGACGGCCTCGTCATTATCAGCTTCTAATGCACAGTCCGGGAAAGGGCACTTAACCTTGACCATATTGTAGGGGTGGCAGTTGGGCAATGTTTTTACGCCGAAGTGTCAAGTTAAATAATTGTCACTGTCACCTGGTCACTGCTAAACGTCAACTTGCACTCTGCCTTGTTGGCCTCCTTGGTCCTGCGATACCTCTTCGTTGGCAGTTCTATGGTGCATTGAGCGTGTCTATATACAAATAAGAACGACTTCTATTTGTTTAACACTTATGTACTTTAATGATGATAAGCATAGCAATATATAGACACGCTCTCAAAGGGAGCTATTATTATTTCGTAATGTTCCAAGTTTCACGTCTAGGTCAGCCAGACAAAAACTAACTACGCAGAAAACGCTTTTAGGCTTGGAGTTTAGATGAAATGTGTCGGTCACTAAAAGTGTCAATGCAATGTTGACGATGTCTGTCAGTGAACGTGTGTGGACTTTGGTTTTGGATGTCGTCGAACACCAGTATACAAGTGAACTTAATAATAAATATAAATACTCAACGTGATTATCATGCCCTAATAATATATACTGCGCTTGTAGATATCGAATATTTATATTACAATAAACTCTTCAAGGATGGTTGAATCGAACGACATGAACATGAAAATAGTCCTTGACCTGAGGCTGATCATTGACAAATATGCGCTCCCTAAAAATTAAATGATAAACTGATTTTTCAGTTGGGACATTATAACTAATCATACTTAGATAGGTATATAATTATAGTGATTAACCAAATATTAAGGAATAGATTAATACAGAAAACATCAACGAGGAAACGCTAACTCAACGACAGCTATTCTTGCCACCACTTGTGTTAGAATCTGAACGACTTACCTCCAAGTTCCGCCGTTCCTGGACAGTCAAGCTTCGCCTTTCCTTCGTTTCCATCTGTCGGGTTCGCTTAAAATTGTTGGGATTATTGGACATGTTAGTGTTGATTTCTTGAAACGTTGTCGACCTGGCTTAAAACACACATACTGGTAAACAGCTGGATCTGTGACGAAACACGAACTGTCAAAATGATCTAGGCATAAGCGAGAACACCGTGTCGGTGTCCAGTTGACTCGACCGGCTTGTTTGATCCACTGCCTTCGTCGACTTGGCTCTTTCTCTATCGAAGGAAAACTAAAGAAACTATTTCCGGAATTATCCCCCTTGCTGCATCCAAAAGCCACGCAGAATACCATGTGTTATTGGATGAAGACGAACCCCGCAAGACACTATACACAAAGAATAGCATTGAAATCCTCAACCTGCGGCTAGCGTCTATGGTACATATTACGTCATACTCACGGAAAAACCCATGAAGGCAAAATTTCAAACGCGGTGTGTGAGGAAGTATTCTTATTGGCATGCTTTTATGAAAAGTATTTTTGTTATACTATATGATTATATTATGTTATATGTATTCTATTGACTATAGCCTTTACTCTAACTTGTTCATGTCACCTTTAAGATAGACCATAAAAAGGTCGAGTAGTTGGCTCGAGTCACCCTCATTTACAAAACAGCATGGTTCCGTAAACCAAGGGACGTTTGAACATATGCTGACACTAAGAATTCCGTGACGAGCCAACCACCTGACCTTTGGACTATTCGCCAGTAAATAGGCATTATCGAAATAACATTCAAAGTCAAAAGTTACCCGAAACCGATAACATGATTCCGACGGGACATGAATTCTGAATTCTTCCAAATTTTGAAAGACACTTTACTGCACATGAAAGACTCAACCTGAATAAATACGTTTTACTTCACGTTTTCTCTTTTTTAACGATCAGACATGTGCCAAAGTGTATCACATATCTTACATTTAAAGGAACTATTATACATGTTAAGATTGTGTATAAATGAAAATATGCGGTTTGAATCAATTCAAATTTAAAGTGTCGGGATATTTACACACAGACCGAAAATTAAATTACATGACAAAGGATTATCTTTATCATTGAGAACTTCGTAAACATAAATATTTACGTGAAATATGTTTTCAACGCCGTGTAAATCGGCCAGTTTAAAACCACTAAAATCGTTAATGGTAGCGGTGTCACGATTAGACTCTTTATACATTTTATATAATATACCAACGTGGGGCTCTAAATCACAAATGTCAGCTCCCCGACTAACTGCAAGAGCACAACAAAAACACAAGTTATCGTGAAATGCAGGTTTGCCGTGTCGGGGCCAATCACGGATTAAACAGCATAAACCGGTGTTGTCTCGAACGTAGTCATCTGCTGATATGTATTATATCTCCAGTCAATAAGACAATTATATCAAGTACAACTATGTCGCTGGATGTCAGAAACGTTATGCAATCATTGCCGTTTGAAAATCAGCGGTTAACACAGGTACTAAGGTTACCTGACACATATTGACATTTTGTTGCGTCGTGTGCAACAGATTAAGTGCAAAAGGTGTTTTATCATTTTAATAGAGGGTGATATTTGCCAATGCCTGTGACAGACACGGCATTTACAATAAGTCCATTTCCCGTACGAATCCATGTACTGTATTGTAACTTAATGTATTGATACGAATTATATTTATTTAAATATTCTATTGCACGCGCGCATAATGAAAAAGGGAAAGTTATATTCAGAGAAGTCTGTATCATATTATAGGCGTAATATTTGAGATACGAGCATAACTATATGAGTAACATGGAAGGACTATACTCAGCCAACCCCATCCATGTCGTCATTGTAGTAACATTGGCAATTGAATGTTTGTTTACAGGATTCCTCACCAAACCGACTACACGGCCAAGATACTCTACAAATGAAGAACACGAGTGCAATCTCACATCAATGCATCAATTGGAAAATTGCCTGTTTTTGGAAGCCATCCAGAAGCCATTTCAATTTTATAAATTGCGCGACATAGACATGTTTAAAGACGGCATTAGAGTACCGGACGACCTGATTAAAAGGGTATAACTGGAAGGCCATCCTTAATATATAACCACCGTCACGAAGTAGACATGACCAACATTAAAGAATCACATTATGGCGATGCATCTTTACATTGGTCGGTTACTCAAGATGTGCTTGCCGGACACTATAAGTATCTACCCATCGTACCGCAGAAACTAAGTTTAAACCGAAACAGTCCCGCCAATATGGAGAAACGGCCCTAGAGTGTTTAGAATGGATTTCGTACAGCCGTGACATTTGTAGGGGTAAAACAAATTAAAGAGAAAGAACAGAAGATCGGTCACAGCAGTCTTCCCGTCGACGGATGATGTGCTGAAAATAGAACCACCTATCAATTCCATTGAAGCATAGTGTTAGTCAATGTGCGTGGTTTATGGCAGGATGACTAGTCATCACTTGTAACCACTTCCCCTCGGGATGGTGGCGGTTTCCTGTACGATGGTGGTAGAGGGCCCATCCTGTATCCTGCGGCGCCGGCTCAACCCCAGCAGTGGGCATTCTTGTCTCGGCGATCAACAGAGATACACGCAATTATTTTCTTCTCTTCCACCGTGCACGTGCACCAAGCCACCACGGGGCCGTCCGAAACGAAGGGCCACGGAGTCGGATAGCCCGCCAGCAGTGCGTCGTCGTGTGATTTCGACTCCCTCTCCCCACGACGAGCAAGAGGAGGACGGTGCGGCAATCCGGTGGGACATTGGGCGACCCGCCAATTGGCCCGTGGCCAAGTTACTTAGCCGCATCGCAGATCGTGGCATCATGTTGCCTCCGGGTAGCGACTTCGCCTTTCCGCATACAGATTTTGTTACGACACTTCTTGCAATGCTATCTACGTTGCGATTGGTTGCTGGAAGTAAAGACGCGCCACGTGCATTTGACAGTGCGACCTGGCAGGCGGGAGCGTCGTCGGATCGAGGAATACACAAAACCAACCAGAACGCGCGCAAAGTGAACTGAGCGAACTGACCTACATAAAAACATCACACGCTGTTTTTTCTGCCGCATACAAGATCGTTAGAATCTAGGTGGAAAAACTGTATTAGTATTTTATTTTCGCAATTAATTGTGCTCATTTGCTAATAATTATTATGACATGCATTTAAAACAACATTTATTTTCATTATTACTATATCAATGTTATTTGTTACAGTCATTTCCAATAATTTTCATACAAGTCATACATGAGAATATAAAAGAAATGAAAATAAACAATAAAACTCTTACATATAAAATAAATTGCACAAGGCTAGCTTGTAAAGTACAATGTGAACATACAGAATATACAACTACATTAATTGATTAAAAAACATGTAAAGAGGAAAATTTACTTCAGCAAGTCCTTGCGAGAAGAGGAAAAGAAGAAGAGTCAAACACCACACAACCTTCATATGCTTAAAAAAAAGCACTACATTTATTGCATTGTGGACACTGTGTTTACCTCAATCAAATGTGTGTGAGAAACAGTTGGAATTGCAACAAGTTTCGTTAATTCCATTTCCACACCAAGAAATATTATTTTTGGTAAATCATAACAGCACTGTGGCAGTCTGCTTGTCATTTATGTTCATTGAATAACTTGTATTGTTTGTCTTGGTAGATAATTTGCCTCTGTCGTATTTTTGGCACTACAATATATATTATTTATATATAAGAGTAGGAGTGAGTATGACATGTATATTTGTCATGTTATATAAAAGATATGTTCACATTGTACTTTACAAGCCAGCCTTGCATAAGTTTATGTTGAGTTGAATGATGTCATACATATATTACATTTAAGAGTTAATACATTAAGCATTACTAGTATTTCAACCTGACTCTTAATGTCCAGTTATAAATATCAGTGATTTTCCAGATAATAATATTCAGAAAAACAGCGCGTGAGGTTTTTATGTAGGTCAGTTCGCTCAGTTCACTTTGCGCGCGTTCAGGTTGGTTTTGTGTATTCCTCGATCCGACGACGCTCCCGCCTGCCAAGTCGCACTGCCAAATGTACGTGGCGCGTGTTTACTTCCAGCAACCAATCGCAACGCAGATAGCATTGCAAGCAGTGCCTTAACAAAATTTGTATCCGGAAAGGCGAAGTCGCCTCCGGGTATGAAGAAAGCCCAGGTCCTATGCATCTATATGGACAACTGTGCTACAGGCGACACGGTCGACCAGCTAGCTACCGGATTTAGTGTCGACACTAACGCTTCGCCCCTGTCAACCTCGCCGACGACACGCTGGGGAATCGCCGCCGAACTAAACATCTTGGCTTCCCGGGCGCTTCCTACGACGTTTTCGCCTCCACCGATGACGACAACCTTCCTTGCAACCTTCCTTGCGCATGCGCGACCGTCCGTATACAACCTGAGGTCAGCGATGGAAAAACTCGAACGTTCAACCGGGGTTTCGTTGCGCGCCGCTACGGCCGAGGCCTATCGATGGCGGCGCTGTTCGACGAGCGGTGTCGCTTCCGAGAGCCTGCCCGAAGTCGAGACCGTCTCTGCTACGTTGAAGACAGCCATCATTGACAGTAAAGACGTTAACTTGGCTTCACTATTGATCCCACACTTCGACCTAGGAGAGTACAGTCGCTACGCGGGAGGCGACGGCTCCCGCCATCTCCTCCGTCCGCTGTCATCAGACCCTTGCTTAAACCGTAATCTTACGTTGGCCGAGTTTATCTCGGCATTTAATAAATATCGCAATGTTATTTGTAAAGTGTGGGACAGGCGCAAGGAGCTTGACGCATACGAGACAATTGTGGTAGGGATTGCCTCAAGGATAGAAGGTACTGCCTTTTATGAACATAACAAGCGTTTTGCCGCTCGGTCCGCAGCCCTTATCCTGCAGCACAATGTTAAGTAAGACTGGGGGGTCCGAGACAACGGGCTATTTTCACGTTATTCGTGGGACAGACTGGTAAAGTGTGTTAGTTGTGCGGTAGCGTGGCCCACCTCAGTGTTTCCTGCCCCATGCTGGCTAATGCAAATGCTACACCGGTGGGGAAAACTGTGTTTCAAGGTCCCTTAATGGGTAGATACCGCCATCCCCCAGACACTGATATACAGGGAAGACCCAGAGTTAGTGTACGACAACAGCGAACAGGGATGCACGAGGCAGAATTGCAAATTTCTCCATTCGTGTCTTGTCTGTAGGGATCCAGATGCCAGTATCAGATCTCCCCATAAATCCATATTTAGACCTGGGAGAATAAGCCAACCAAGAAGGGCCAACAGACAACCGACGGCACAACGGCAGACAATGACAGACCATATAGGTGAACGGATAGTGACCCCAAACCCCGATAGATATAGATAAGGATTTTTTGTTTAAACGGCCTGAGAGATGGTTTTTTCACAGGCATTGACGTGCTACCAACCGTATCCTTTGAATGCCCCAACAATAAATCTGCCAAATGTCAGCCTCAGTTAAAGAATTACACCACCATGTCAAGCTGAATGTAGAATGTCGGCTCTATTTGGCAATGTGGCTAAGATTCCTTACAGGTTTGAATGGGGTAGCCCTATTTCTTGATAAGGAAGTTACTAAAGCAGCTGACTATGCCTTATACGTAAACAATAAATCACCGGGACTCGATGGTATAACTGCTGAACATCTTATTTATGGCAAATCCTCGTTACTGGGTTCAATGCTTGCATCACTATACACTGTTTAATTGTTCCCATACTAAAGAAATCTACACTTAACCCGAACATTGCACAGAATGATCGGCCAATTACTCTAAGCTCTATACATACTAAGATGGTAGAAGCACTGATCGTACCTGGTACTAATTTATTTGACACTCAGTTTGGATTTCGCGAGAACCGAGGTACAGCATTTGCATGCAACTTATTAAATGATATTACATCTAATTTTAAATCGCAATACAGTCCTATGTTCGCAGCCGCTCTTGATGCAGAATTTTTTTGGATTCTATATGTCACGTGTCATTGTTTCTAAAGTTAATTCATCTTTTACCTGTATATGAGTGGTTACTATTGGATAACTGGTATAATAAGCTGAATGTTGTAGTCAAATGGAATGGTTTATACAGTAAATCGTTTTGTGTAACACGTGGTACACGACAAGGAAACGTTCTCTCGCCGTATCTGTTTAACATTTTTATTAATCAACTTTTACTAGACTTGAATAACTGTGATGCAGGCGTCAGTATAGATGATATACTGTACAATGCTATGGCTTATGCCGATGATATCACCTTATTCTCAACAAATGTTCAAGATTTACAGAACCTAAGTGATGTATGTGTTGCGTATAGTAAACGGTGGAGATTCAAATTTGGGGTTGAAAAATCGAAATACATGATTGTTGGAAAGTGTTCGTTATACAAAGACCCAAAGTTGAGGCTGGCGACAAATGTCTATGTAATGAAAAATCGCCTAATATACTTGGTAATGTGTTTAATCGTGGTGGTAATAATGCCAGCCATGTCACCAACAGTCTAACAAAATGCAGACAGTCATTTTATGGGCTTGATAATGCAGGTAGTTTATTATACCCAAGAGCCACTGCTGATGTTCAAGCGTATTTTTATAAATGCATATGTCACCCCACGTTAAAATACGGTTTAGAATGCATGAGTAGCACCGCCATCCAAATGCGTCGACTTGAATCTGTACAGGGTAGAATAATTAAACAAAGTCTTGGATTAAGTAAACTATCACACAACACAGCCTTACTTAAAGCACTAAATATTGAAAAGATCGAAGATATTGTAAATAGAAATGTGTTATCATTGTATAATAGAACATTTAAAGTTGAAAGTCCAGCGTCGACTGATGCAGCACTTATTGTCTCGTTTTATATTTTACGGTGAAACTGTACCTGGAACCCAGCTGTGTAGGGTGGTATCTATGGGCGAGTCACCAACTAAACGAGCCTTTAATTCTCAACACATATGCGAAACTAGTGTGACAAACAATGATGGTCTTGTTGACTCGATTAGACACCTTTTATTTACTGATAGATTTACCAAGCCATATTCACGTGAACTTCTTTTAGTTCATCTGTTAGACACTGCACTCTAATATATTACGCGTCTCTTTATTTTAACTGATATACACAATATACACTAAGTTTTATATATTATATCATGCCACTGTATGTATTTTTGCTATTTATTTTATCAGGTTTTTATTCTTCCGTAAGTCTTTTATATGTAATTGTACGTATGAATATGTATGCCATTTTGTTCTCCGGCAACGGAGGCTGAATAAATTTATAATAATTAATAATACACAGATGTATCAGCAACTGTAGGGTATGGCGGTTTCTTTCAAAACAGATGGTTTCAGGCAGTTTGGCCTCCAGAATGAATGCTTATGCGTGACCTCTTTTCTTCGTCATTGTTTTTAAAACGATTACTAACTCCCAACATTCTATTTATACTAGTAACAAGAGTTCTATTGCGAAGAGAAGAATAATATAATAAAAGTATATAAGAAATGTAGTGGACATACTTCAGCACAAGTAGAACGAGAACTTAGCAATATAGTAAGACACAGCCGTCATCGTGTAGACTGCCCTCTGGCAAACTAAAATGGGGATTATTCTGCCCCATAGTCATAAGGATAAAAGCACAAGATCATGCTTTAGTGACAGCGTCAGCAACCATTGATCTCTTCTTTGGATAATTAAACCATCTCGTAGTCGGCCAACCACGTGGGTTTCTTCACATGCCGAAGTGAACGACGTGGAGCGTTCGGTACATCATCAGGAAAGTCTCCATCTTGGTGACAGAGTGACGTTGGATTTGTATCGTTCACAGGAGTGACGGGACGTTCATCGAGGTAGTGAACAGGAGTTGACAGTTCAGTGGGAACACGAGGTGGATCTGTGAATCCGACATCGTGGTCTAGTTCGATGGTATCGTACACTCACTCGTAGATAGGCAGTAGTGTTTGGACTGTCACAGGGAACGGTGTAGCACACGCATCGTTAAACACGATAAGACATGTTGCGTAACTGTGATCCGACAAACTTACTGATGCTACACCACACGCTGTCTATAGATACCACCAAATACCTATCACGGGCTCGTGACTTGTTGCGATCTCCATAAATGATTACTAGGTCGCCAAACATGATGTGGGTCTTCGGAAGGACATGAATCCGAGGAGCCTTCGAACGTTCGCTGTGTGGATGGTTGTCAACAACAGTTGCGAATTCGAGCATTCAGTTGGACATTTGCAACAGTGAGAGTGAGCGTAGTCACTGCACCACCCAAAGGGTCTTTACGTAGCAACTCGTCTTCCAGCTCGCGAATTGCCTTTTCTGTCACAAGGTTCTTATTCTTCACGCGGCCGATCTCGATGGCGATTCTATGATATCGGAGGAGTTTGTCATCGACCAGGGCAGTGAATCCAGGAGCGGGATCTGTGCATACGACAGCGAGTGGCCCGTTGAGTGGGACCAGCTCTACGCACATGCGTATCAATGCACTTCGGGTGGTATGGCAGTGTTCGCCTTAACCACAAACGTGGTTGTGTACAAAGTTGCACAGTCCCTGACGACAAGTATTGGCTGTCGTGCTCTCTTAATGACGTCTGCTGCGAAAGTCATTACAACTACATCGGGAGGCTCACGTGTCGACTGTTCAACGACAAGGTGTGGGTGGGGCATCATTCCGTAGAGACACACACTGGTGACATTTTGAGTTCACTTCCTCAATGCTCTTGTCCATGTCGAGTGCATAGACGAAGCGACGTACGACAAGTTTGAGTTGATGTGACGTAGGGTGATCACTATGTATATGCAACGCTGTCAACAAGCCACGCAGGACTTGGCGGGGTACGATGATGCATTCGCGGGTGGTAGACAGTGGCGAATCTCGCTTTACTACCAACAGACCGTCCCTGGAAACAGTTGCGATGTTGATGTAGCGCTTTACGTCCCTGATTTCGGTCAGTTTCTTGGACGGTCTAGTTCCCTGTACCAATTGAGCCTGAGTACGTCTCAAATCCTGGCATTCGCTTTGGATTGATAACCACGCAGCTCTGCTTGTCAAAAGGAGTTTGGCGTCGCTATTGGTGACGTCTGAAGTGCACAATATTTGGACTACGCACTCTTCCAGTTGTCTGATAAACGAACATATCAGGCATACGGGATCGTTACATGTTGCTGCATTACGGCTTGCAAAATCAGATGGAACATTGGACGAGCCTGCTAGATGTCTCACTGTTGCTTCATACCGGCTGATGCAAGATAGGTATGCCGATACGCGTTGACTTGCTGAGAATTCTCCCCGACCGACGAAGCTTCTCAAATGCGAGTATACATGGCTTGCTGTCGGTCAGGATGCATACCTTGTGTCTAGACTGAATGATGTAAGGACTGAAATGCTTTGTTGCAACAGCAATGGACAGAGCCTCACGGTAGCCATGTCCATGAAGTTTCGCACTGAAAAACGCTGCGAGGAGGGGCTTTCCTCCCCGTGGCACGCACCATCAGTGACAGTCCATAATTGATCGACAGGTCGTGGAAGAACCACTTTGTGTTTAGACGAGAATTTGGTCTGGGATTGTTGGAATGCTTCATGTACTTCGTATTCCGCGTACCTTGGTCGGCCGGGAACATGTTGCGAATGTAGAGATGCGGCGAGGATTAGCTGAAATCGTGCCCAAGCAGCATGTGCACCCCAGTATCGTGGCAGCTTTAGGACAGATGATCGTCTTGGATGCTGACAAACTCAAGGCACATTTACCAAGAGCCAGGAGGACTTTCTCGCAGTTGTGAAGAAGCTCGGGTGTGTCTCCTCCGCAGTATAAATCGTCTGCAATCTTTACAACAACACCTTCAAGCAGATCACCCAGTACGCGACACATGAGCTCTTTACGTAAGTTTCTGATCCCGGCATGCCCATAGCAGATATGGCATATACACCGACTCCACGAAATGGCGTCGCGACTCCACAGTATTTCATGGATTGATGGAACAAAGAAACCTGGTAAAAGGCGTTTGTCAGATCCGTGACAACAATGTACTTCCATTTGGCAATGTTACAAAGAGTAGAATCTACATCGGGAAGGGGGAGGTTATGGCTTGTATCTCCCCGCGTCAGCTAGGGCAGTGACTAATCTGACACTTCCAGCGTTTTTCTTTAACTAGGAAGGAAGGATTCAAATATTCAGCCGTGACGCCGAATTATTTTGGTTTGAATCCCCTTTCGCTCAAGGTCACTGAGCTTTTGTTGGAGTTCGTCTGGCTTGTCCCGTGAATATTGTGGAACACGACCTTTGTGTTCAGGAGGTTGGAGAGGACCCATATTGAGAACAGCTTGGAAAAGCCCTGCGGCACCATTGGAAGGATGGATTGAAGACGTTGTCATATTCCTCTGGTTGGGACCGGAACTTTCCCCTGATAGTGTCATCCAACACACAATCAGGATCAACGTGAACACTCTCAGAGTGAAATGCTACCGTTGGTGGTGTGTTCGGTGGGTGAACATCACTGCCACTATCCGATTTGTTATCTATCAGTGAAGCAACGGTAACAGGACATATTTAACAGAATTGTTCGTATTTCTTCAGGACCCTCGGTGCATTCGTCAGGTTACGGATGCGGATCTTCCCAGGGACACTCAAGTTGATACCAGGGGGTGGCCAAATCCGCGATGATTTCACGTGTTGTACGTTGGGAGCATCGACATGTGGTTCCAATGCGAATAACCCGTCGAGCGATGACATGTCAGTGGGAACGGACACTTCGATATATTCTACTCGCCTCACCGTCGTTCTCTCAGCCGGAACCTCAATACACATGCACGTGGAATGGCTTGACACGTGCTATCTGATTCGTACAGGTAAACAGTGCCATCACTGGGGATGATCTGACGTTTGGCAGGACGGATGGTAATGTCGTTCATCTCTTTTCTATTAATAGTGTACCTCCCAAGATGTCAACGTACAGGTTCTCGACTATAGGCCTTCAAACTCAAATTTTCTCTCGTCACGAGTGAACACGACATGCGTCTCACCCACCATCTTAAAGGGAGATGACCCATCAGCTTGGTGAGCGGACTGGGATGAACCTTTAACCCTGCACGCCAACCTGGTGGCTGTTGATTGTCGCATGGTGTTACTTACCTGTGACGCTGCTGTCTATTGTGATGCTAACCGCATGATGGTTGTGGAAGGTGTCCATGTATGGTGATTGACGTACCTGGACGCGCAACGTGTGAGAAGGAATGGCAGTAAGTTGGTTATCCTCATAACCCTCTATAACATTGGTGTTCCACTTCTCGATTTCTTCCTCCAAAGCATCAGTCATTTTCCCGACGAGGCGCCCTCTAGTCAAATACTGGCGGTCCTGTTCTGGTAGGTATTTACAGGCACTGAGAAAGTGCTGATCAGGCCACCCTGCTTCTTTGCAAAGGGGACACAATCTACTGCCTCGTTTGATTGTCAAACCCTGGTCGGAGCTGGTCCCTGATTTTCTGTGGAATCGTCGGAAGTGAGAAGCTGCTGTTACGCATTACTTTGGCATCTCCAGCCGCACTGGCTTCATCAAGTAATGATGGTAGAGCTTGCGCCATCTCAGGTTTGATGGAGGCGAGCGTGCGAGATCGTAATTCCGTGCCGTACCATTGTTTTACAAGTTTTAGCAATTCCGGCTCTAGTAAACGCAACCAGGTCAGCACAATGAAATTCTCCATAGTCGCTGACACGTCTTTGTCTTCAGTGGGCTGTTCGCCGTGATGGGATATATTACCGTCAACTGTGAGAAGATTGTCTTCCACAAAAGCGACCAGATCTTCGCGTTTCTCGTCGGAATAAAGGCAGATGCTTGCAAAATCGAGGAAGTGACCACATGTTGACTGGAAGCCGTAGTAAAGCCGGATGGTTTGCCATACTGATTTGACGGACTGTAATTCAGGACCATGGTATTTCGTGACAGTAGGGGACAACAGTTCGCACTTTGTCCTAACATTAACTCTAAAATATTCAATTGTTGCGCTGCGGTGCGACGACTGACCACTGCTACGTCTGCGACGTCATCGGTGACTCCACGCTCCACGCAGGGGGGGCGACTTGGTCTTTTTTCCCCAGGTCCCTCCATCCTGTAGGGTAGTGAAACATTCCTCTCGTCTCATCTCTTAGTATAATTTTGACGTTGTATGTTGCTATCTTTAGTCTACTTACCCTCTTTCGGCGTCTATTTTTTACCTAGACATTGTTAGCACCCCCTGCACGTAGACCTAGTTTCCGCTGGGGACTTGGGGCAATGGCTTTGTAGTGCTATGCATGCTGGTGTTGCTGGCCTACCCTTCCACGCTGGCCAATACGTGTTGGGAGGGGCATGTGATATAGGGTGAACAAAATTGCCCAAGTTTCAAGACAGCCAAATTATGAACACCACAAATCAATTAAGTAACAAACAACATTACAGTGTGGTGTTCTACCTTAGCTAGCATTGAAACAATTGATGTATTAACCACGTGAAAAGAGCACCATTGATTAGGCTGTTAGTAGGTAGTCCACAGGTAGGACTTCCCCCTTACACAACATTACACGTTAGGCAATGACATTCACACCTACGGTTGATAGCCAAGTAACCTCTAATAGAGTGGTTAAATCCAATCACTGTGCGTTTAAACCCATAGACAAGTTGTAATGGCAGTTTAGTAATAGAGCTTAGCTGTAAAATATAATGGTACTTATACGAAATGTCACCTACACTTAGCAAACGGAGTTAGCACCAGATGGTTTGGAAGGGAAGTTATATTTAACCTTCAATACTCATTGACTGGGGAAGGTGTTGGAGGATTTTGTTTTGAGGTTTTATAGCGGTGCATTACCAAAAATAGTAATTATATTCTGCCTATGCTAGCCGATTTTACTTATCATTACACATTATACATAATTAATTATATAATTAATTATATATGTATATTATTAATATATACATATATAATTTATTACAATGTGAATAAGTACAGAAATTACTTGTTTTATTATAACATGTATATATATATATATATATATATATATATATATTAAATCTATACATATATAATTTATTACAATGTGAACAAGTAAAGAAATTACTTGTTTTATTATAGTATATATATTGTGTACATATATATGTGTGTATATATATATATATATATATATATATATATATATATATATATAGTTTGTGATTGTGAATAAATATTATTAATTAAAATGTTACATAATAATATTATGTACAATGTAATGATTAGTTAAACCGGCTAGCATAGGCAGAAGATAATGATTATTTTGGGTAATGCACCGATGTAACACTACTAAAAACCCTCCTACACCTTTTTTTTTCCTCCCAAGCCATCTGGTGGTATCTCCGTTTGCTAAGTGTTGGTGACATTGTGTGTGTGTGTGTGTGTGTGTGTGTGTGTGTGTGGTGTGTGTGTGTGTGTGTGTGTGTGTGTGTGTGTGTGTGTGTGTGTGTGTGTGTGTGTGTGTGTGTGTGTGTGTGTGTGTGTGTGTGTGTGTGTGTGTGTGTGTGTGTGTGTGTGTGTGTGTGTGTGTGTGTGTGTGTGTGTGTGTGTGTGTGTGTGTGTGTGTGTGTGTGTGTGTGTGTGTGTGTGTGTGTGTGTGTGTGTGTGTGTGTGTGTGTGTGTGTGTGTGTGTGTGTGTGTGTGTGTGTGTGTGTGTGTGTGTGTGTGTGTGGTGTGTGTGTGTGTGTGTGTGTGGTGTGTGTGTGTGTGTTGTGTGTGTGTGTGTGTGTGTGTGTGTGTGTGTGTGTGTGTGTGTGTGTGTGTGTGTGTGTGTGTATATATACCATGTATCCTTTATCTGATTGTACTTTTGTGTCCATATTTTTGGCATCTCCCAAGTCTTATTATTATTATTATTAGTAGTAGTAGTAGTAGTAGTAGTAGTAGTAGTAGTAGTAGTAGTAGTAGTAGTAGTAGTAGCAGTAGTATATACAAATAAATCGAAAGGTCAGTCTCCGATTGTGTATGTATACACTGCATACATGATACAGTATGCTAAGCTGGAGTTATTTTTAAGTACATTAACTTACCTTACTGTCCATATCACCAGAGTGCAGCGATGCGTCACCCGAAAGAGTCACGAGACAGGCAAAATGTTCTTCGTCGGAGTTGGAGCTGCTGGTTGACGGCAACTGTCGCCTGTCTGTCGTCGCCGGCATACGATCAGCTGTGGGACAACACAAAGCAATGCCTTACTAATCCGTAGCCTTAGCCTAGCCTAGGGCTAGGGGTGACGATTTTCCTCGTGGGTCCTGTCAAAGATGGGTCCAAGATGAAGATGGCCGCACGTACAAGTCAAGAAAATTATGATACGACACCGAAAATAAACAAACATTGCCATGATTTATAAACACCGCCAAACAAATTTCTCACCGCACCCAATACCTACTTTGGGGAGCGGTGGTCGCGCGGTAGAGCGCTGGACTGTCAATCGGGGAGACGGTGGTTCAATCTCAGCTGCCGCCGTTTCGAAACTTAGCCTTAGCCTGAGCCTGAGGTAATTTCGTTCACCCCACATTTGCCTGTCTTTTGGAAGAGACTAAGTCTAAGACTAAAGCCGGTGGTCTCTTCTATCTGGTGTCTATGGCATGCCAGGGGGAGTAAAATTAAGATCCCATAAATGTCCTCACTAATTCTAGAGAAGGACAACTCTAAAAACCAGTGACAATAATGGTTGACCTATGTCATTTAATGGAAGAAGAAGATACCCATCAGTTGTCACTGGCACTGTCACTGACCATTGTCACTGGATGGGTCTGAGACGAGACTAGTTTGACATCCCTACCCTAGCCAGTCTTGCTTTAGCCTTTAAACCACTAATAGTTCTACAACATACAGAAGTATAGTGTATATTCTTTGCCGTCGGCCAATTGAGATGACTTTGCAACTAACAGAAGTAAAATTAACATGTAGGTATGTCAATACAACCTGCTGTTGCAATCTAGAGTGCAGTCATTTTCGCTGTTCCCAAAACCGGCGTACATAGCAACACTAGGCGGCATAGCCTCGTTCACCAACCTTTGTGAATCGCTTTTAGAAATCTTAATTATAAAAAAAACGGAGATTTTATAGCAAAATTGACGGTGTAGATTAATGTTTATATTACACTTTTCGTGTCATTCCATTTAGCAAAATAAAAGAAATTGAGAAAATATATACAAGGCGTATCCAGGGTACATCAAGTTTTTCACCTAGCGGCTAATCAGGATTTAGAGCATCACCTGGTGACTTTCTTGCCAACTATTATTAATCGAACGATGAAATGATAGACAATACTTTCGTTGTAAGGCGTAAACCAAATGGTTGTTCCATTTGTGCAACAACAACATTGAAATATATGTGTGGTTAGTATGTATGCAGTTGGTGCTATTGGCTGGTATATAAGCAAATAGGATACATTAGCAAATACATTTGAGCGATAATATGTCGAAGATGAAACTGACAATTATTTGTTTAGAAAGGAAACCTATTCCCCATTCCGCAGATGGTCTGTGACTGTGTGACATACAGTTGAGTTTAATTAGAAAACAATAGAAACCAAAATTGGTGCACAAATAGCAGAGTCTGGCAGGAAAATGTAGAGCAGAAAGTTATACACTGACGTAGTAAATATTTATTGAATATTTATATTGGAGAATGGGCGTAGGTGTAGTTTGTGTGTTCCTAATTGCGCTACTAGTTGTATTAACATAGTTCAGTGGTTACTTAATATTGGAACTCATTGTGGAATACACATGCGTTTTAAACATCACTATTATCGTCTTTAAATTGAAATTAGTTGGCGTTTTCTGTTGCTAACCCTCCCAACATGACTGAGTTATGTGCGAATTTGTGGCAGGAGTTCCCCCATGCCATTATCTCCCTTCTGGATGCCATTAAATGTAGAACCTGTCATGATTTTTTTATATTATTGCTAGCAGTAGGGGTGATTTTCCTAATGGATCATAGTCTGCCTTACACTGACTGGTCACTGTTACAGAGGTCACCAATGGCTGTGTCACTGCAAGGCTACATCAGAGACTTCATGCAGACATTTGTCTTCTTCAGCAGCAATGTACAGACAACAACGATTGCCATTGCCATTACTGGCTCCATTTGCTGCAGTATTATCTGGTTCATCATTAATGTCATCTCAGCAGCCGTGTCAGATGGACAGAGGACACTGTCCAGCCCACGTCTCTGTGCAGGAAGTCACAGACTCAAGCATTCCATGTTTCTGCCATGCCAACCTGCTGTTCATGCTCATGTAAGTAAATTAAAACAGATACATTGGTCATTATTATAGAAGTTTCCAGAAAAAAACCTAATTACAGAAAGGGGGTGGGTCAGGGTGGTAATTACTGTCCACTAAAATATTATGTATGTTAACAGTTTCTCTGGGAGTATTAGCAAAAGTGCAGTTCAGATGATCATGCATCAAACAGTAACTGGGATATCCACCATGTTCTTCTGTAAGCCAGTATGAGCACACATATCATTATTACTCACAGCTGTTGCAGTTGGGAGGTTAGTCAGTTATGTGTATACATCTAATGCTCTGTGCCACAACTAATGTTGGCTAGTATAAAAAAACACTGTCTGGTTATCAATGTATACCAGGCATATCTGAGCAAATGTTTGGATATGGTGGACATTTGTGGTAATGTTATGAATCTTTTGTTTAGCTGGGGCTGCACTAGGATAACCTACAACTTCATCGTTTTCCATCTGCTACTACTGATTATGCATTCGGATACCTAAAAATAATTAAATTATCGGCTTTCCGAAAAGAGCAATATACAAAATGGTGTCTGAAAACATTCAGTCACTATGTACTATGTATTGTGACATTAAAGACATATAGGAAAACATAGTACAGCTGTATACATAACAATTTGTAATTTTGTGTGTGTTTTTGTTACTGGTATAACACGCTGTTGTTTCTATATTTAGAATTCTACAAGACACAAAAGGCATTCTGCATCCTGCAGAATGAAACGTCTGCATTCAGTTGTGAAAGGGCCATTGACCTGCCAGCCATGTTTCATTTTCTCTGCTGAGTAAGTGTGTGAGCTAATGATAGGGTGCCTTTAAAGCTTAGGAACTTTTTTGACATGTCATTTTTCTGTGACAACGGACAAGTTGAACAAATGATACTGACAGATGTCATCAAGTTTTGTCTATCTTTTCAAGCAGGAATTATAATAAATGACATTAGAGGTGATATATAGCAATACTTATAAATGTTTTTGTACTTTTGGTATGGTGGGTTTTGGTTTGATGGATTTTGTCAGCTGTGTTTTGTGCAATCTGTTGATATTTTTTTGCGTTATTGGGTAAAATGTGTCAGAGTTTCACTGCTGTTGTCTTTTCCTCTACAATCCTTCAAAATTTAGTCGCAACCATGTACCCAGTACTTAGACTAAATCAAACCAAAAATGGAGCAAACAAAAGAAAATTTATGTACAAACAAATGTGTGTGGTCTTTGCAGCTGTACCATCCAGTGGGCCTATCAGCGATGTCAGCGTCATTTGTGTTTACGTTCTTATCGCACTCGTGACGTCAAAGCATACTGTTGTCATAGCAACCGCAGGCCATCGAAGCCACAGACGATGCGCTGGAAGAAGCCGACAGAACTTGATTTCAGGTGTGATACATTAGCAAACATTCACTCATATGTGATATTCAAAATGCTATACAGTTGACATGTGTTCTTGTTTTCTGTAAAATGTTGAATCTTGTGTAGGACCAAATCAGTTATTATATCTTGCAGGTTCTTTACACTGTATTGTTATTATTTACTGTACTACACCTGTATTTACAAACATATTTAGTTTTTAATGTAAATGTAACTGCTCTGTAAAATTTATAAAAAGTTTATTAAAAAAAGCATGAAAATAAGATTTTATCATTACGACACATTCCAATGTTTTATTGTAACTGCAATAAAAAGACATGGCAATAAAGCTGATCTTATCTTACTTTAACACCTAAAGATCCCTTATATCTCTTACAAGCTTTACTCATATTCATCATGAACAGGTATATTGTATATAATTATTCACTGGTAAAGATTGCATTGAGTTACAGCTGAGGACAGTTTAATTGAAAATATTATTATAATGTGAGCCATTGGTGGTCGTTTTGTGTGAAAACTTTTATGTACAGTAAAATCTGTCTTAGCAGTCACCACTTTAATGTATTACTATTACATATGTTATTACACTGTTGTTTTATCTCATAATTATTTATTGGTGTTATGTACTTCCATAATTACACTAAGACAGAAGCTAAGCTGTGTTCAACGTAGCAGCTATTTCTTGTTATGGGAGTTGGTATACATTTTTCAGTCATTCCAAGCTGCGACAGTGCCCTGCCCGGCTGAGTTTCATGGGACCACAGTTGACGCAGCTCAACTTGTCACATAATTCCCTCTGCCACATTCCTGATGAGATCTGTTGTCTGACGGGGCTCAGAGAGATGTATCTACACCACAACCATCTCACTAGCATTCCTGTGAGCTCTTTTGTTTTATTAGTCAATATTACTTGTCACCGTTGTAAAATGTCTGTGAATATAGTGATACCTGTATCAGAATTCAAAAACAATATTCCAAGGATGTCACTGAACATATATGATATGTAAAGGTTTTCTTACGGTGTGTTTATGCATTTTCGTAAGGAATTCCCAAAAAGTATGACAACTCTTCTCTAAGATTACTGAGTTTGGTTCAATGTTTATTTACCTATGATTATTTTATAGAGTTTGAACCAAACAACCACAATCTCACATACATACAAACACACACACCACACACACACACACACACACACACACACACACACACACACACACACACACACACACACACACACCACACTCACACAATTGTTTGGGTTTCTGTACTACTGTATTTAAGTATTTTCCTATAATTGGTTTTCGAGAAATGCATTGTGACATGTGAACATGGACTGTTGGCAGAAGAGTGTTGGAGGTCTGACTGAGCTGACTGACTTGAACTTGGATCACAATCAGCTGACAACACTGCCAGAAAGTCTTGGTGACCTCAGACGTTTACAGAATCTGTCACTGAGTGGCAACAGGCTGGAGTCACTGCCACGACGCCTCTACATGCTGATGAACCTGGCAATTTTAAGAGCAAGGTGTGTACTTTTCACCTGACAATTTTAAGAGCAAGGCGTGTACTTGTCACTTGGCTATTTTAAGAACAAGGTGTGTACTTGTCACCTGACACTTTTAAGAGCAAGGTGTGTACTTGTCACTTGGCTATTTTAAGAACAAGGTGTGTGCTTGTCACTTGGCTATTTTAAGAGCAATGTGTGTACTTGTCACTTGGCTGTTTTAAGAGCAAGGTCTGTACTTGTCACTTGGCTATTTTAAGAACAAGGTGTGTACTTGTCACTTGGCTATTTTAAGAGCAAGGTCTGTACTTGTCACTTGGCTGTTTTAAGAGCAAGGTGTGTACTTGTCACTTGGCTATTTTAAGAGCAAGGTATGTACTTGTCGCCTGGCTATTTTAAGAGCAAGGTGTGTACTTGTCACTTGGCTATTTTAAGAGCAAGGTGTGTACTTGTCACTTGGCTATTTTAAGAGCAAGGTGTGTACTTGTCACTTGGCTATTTTAAGAGCAAGGTGTGTACTTGTCGCTTGGCTATTTTAAGAGCAAGGTGTGTACTTGTCACTTGGCTATTTTAAGAGCAAGGTGTGTACTTGTCACTTGGCTATTTTAAGAGCAAGGTGTGTACTTGTCACTTGGCTATTTTAAGAGCAAGGCGTGTACTTGTCACTTGGCTATTTTAAGAGCAAGGCATGTACTTGTCACCTGGCTATTTTAAGAGCAAGGAGTGTACTTGTCACTTGGCTATTTTAAGAGCAAGGTGTGTACTTGTCACTTGGCTATTTAAAGAGCAAGGCGTGTACTTGTCACTTGGCTATTTTAAGAGCACGGTGTGTACTTGTCACTTGGCTATTTTAAGAGCAAGGTGTGTACTTGTCACCTGTCTATTTTAAGAGCAAGGTGTGTACTTGTTACCTGGCTATTTTAAGAGCAAGGCGTGTACTTGTCACTTGGCTATTTTAAGAGCAAGGCGTGTACTTGTCACTTGGCTATTTTAAGAGCAAGGCGTGTACTTGTCACTTGGCTATTTTAAAAGCAAGGTGTGTACTTGTCACCTGGCTATTTTAAGAGCAAGGTGTGCACTTGTCACCTGGCTTGTTTAAGAGAAAGGTGAGGTGTATGTCTGGTTTTTCTCTCCAAATGGAATTAATAATTAAAACTGGTATTTTTAAGGTGTGGTGTAATTGTGAGTTTGTTTGTTTGTTTAAATTATGTATGTAATTACATGTGTTAAGATGCAAAAGTAAATTATATATTATAATCTATCTGAAATGTTAATTTGGCAGTTCAAATATTTCTCAAATGTCTGTAATGTAGAACATTAATTCATATGTTATCAATTATTCTGAATATGTTGTATCAAACTGAATTGACTGTAACAATCTTTAACTACGTTTCAGCAATAATAACCTGACAGAATTGCCGGACGGCCTGTGCAGGGGCCTGACAAGACTAAAGGTAGGCCGTGGTGTGAGCTCTATTGTTTCTGCATGGTGGTGTCATGTCGATCTCCAAGTGCAGTACCCTGGTAGTTATTACTTACCTCCGTTGTAACACGTATTACCTATCAACTGACACGCTGGTTGCAATCTGTGTTGTTCTTATGTTCTTATAATTTCAAACAAGTTATCGGGTCCCAATAGGCCACGTAAGTCTCGCACTCGAAGACGAGGTTAGGTGCAGGAAGTATATTTTCTCCAATTTAATAGGATTGAGGACTTTGGTTTGTTTTGGTTGTAATAATCGGGCTGTCCCCAAATAGCCCCCATTAGCTGTATTTTCTGAAGGATAATTACTAACACTAGCACAAGCAGTATGGCACTTTGCCGGTAAGAATGATCACAAAAATCATGCATTTTAATTGATTATTATGGTGGTTGCCATGGCATTAATGGCTAGTACTTGTATTTAGCGATCTTGACAAGTAATGAAGAATGCCATCTTTCACTCAGTACAAGCTGGTTTAGGGCAGATATGTACATATGTTATAACTATGTGTATTTAGACACCTTGTCAGATATAAGTGCTTATCGAACTGTTGGGAAACCACAATATTAGCAATGTAACATTCAAATCACATAAAAGACACATATGGCCTGAATCACATTCATACTATATGCGCTACGTAAATCACTATCTATGACAATGTGGTAAACTCAATATTAAATCGCACAGTTAAGACAAGAAAGCTATAATACAAGATAATTAGACCTGATTTTCCAAGTATTCATCGGTCGGAAACAACAATTGTCATCCATCATTAGAATATCATTATTGTGTCCTGTCCCTAATCAATTCCAGTCCTGCGGAGTCTCGCCATGTATCGTGACACTCTTACAGGCCATATACATAGCAGTGCTTAAAACAATTCAGAACAAGACTCATTTATTCAAATTATCATCTGGTAGACAGTTGGTATGTTGATAACTTAGATTAGTTCATTTGTCCATATTTTTACACGAGAACTCCCAATACTTCAGCAATTAAAACCATTAAGTTTAGTCAATTTTTGTACATTCTGCAGTGTTGTAATGGGTAAAATATATGAACATATGCAATTTGTAGGAAAACCTATAAAAGTATGACATATCACCACTGTTGGAGCATTACATTTGTTTTCTGTTTAAAAGTGTACATCTTTTGACATATGATTAAGGTGCCCTTGAACAATCAGTTGAGAGAAATGTTTGACTGTTGTAGTTTTTAAAGTTAAGCAAGAACTGGCTGAGGTCTCTGCCACTGGACATTGGTCAGCTCTTGAGACTGGAGAAGCTGGATGTGTCCATGTGTCACCTCACCTACCTGCCACATACACTGTGTCTGTGTCCAGCACTGTCCACTCTCAGACTGTCCAACAACAGGTCAGGGTCCTCTCTCTCTCTCTCTCTCTCTCTCTCTCTCTCTCTCTCTCTCTCTCTCTCTCTCTCTCTCTCTCTCTCTCTCTCTCTCTCTCTCTCTCTCTCTCTCTCTCTCTCTCTCTCTCTCTCTCTCTCTCTCTCTCTCTCTCTCTCTCTCTCTCTCTCTCTCTCTCTCTCTCTCTCTCTCTCTCTCTCTCGCTCTCTCTTCTCTCACTCGCTCCCACTTTCTCTGTCTTTCTCTCCTCTCACTCTATTTCACTCCTCTCTCTCTCTTGCTATGGCTCTCTCTCTGTCTTGCTCTCTCTCCTACTGTTTCTCACTCTCATATCAAGTAGTCACTGATGTTGGGTCGAGGCTACCACATTGACTGTTTGTATTCATGCAGTGCATATTTTTTAGACATCCTAAACATCTACATAATTATTTCTGTATTATTTCTTATTGGACACAAACAATATCTGTTTTGTGCGAAATGTTACAGTGGTTTAAATTCATCTTGCATAATGGTTTCTTATTTAGCTGCAAAGGCTGTCTGTAGTACTATCTGAACAAAACATTATGTTTGCAGACTGAGAGAACTGCCTTCAAGACTGGGAGAGTTGCCCTGTCTACAGGAGCTGTATGTTGATGGCAACCAGCTGTGTTACCTTCCAGCCAGTCTAGTCAACACCAAGTTGAAGAGTCTCACAGGTGTGTGGACAAATACAACACTGGGTATTTGTAACGTTTTAAGTATTATTTTCTTCATACAGTACAAATAAAATAGATATTGTTTTAAACTTCAGTACAGAACGTTGGCAGTAATTTTGGCCAAATCAACCAGGACTTTCTTATGATGCAAGACCAGTATTTCTTGCTTTGCCCATGCTGCCAAAACAAAATCCGTGGAAGTTAAAATGTGATTTTGATAAGATTGCATCCAGATTAGACACCCAAGTTGGCAAATATACATTGAAGTCTTTGGCTAATAAGCAGCCAGTGTTTTATTTATGTTGTTGTCACTTGTCTGTGTTGTGCCTTCATGATATTTTGAACTTTATGTTGTCATTCATGACAGTGTGTGCCAATCCCCTGGAAACCAAGACGTCTGCCCCATGGAAGGGGAATGGGGAGGTACTCATTGGAACTGCAGGGTTTCCCTCCTTGCAGGAACTTACTGCTAGAAATATCACTGCAAACACAGTGCCTTGGATGAAATGCAATCTTCCTGTGTCTCTCAAAGGTATACTTCTTAATACAGTGTATAGTCTTAATATGTGTTCAGTACTAGAAGTTGGGTTGGTGAATTGGCCAATTTGACTACATTGTAAATATGTATCTTACATATGTCAAGGCGGTCTTGATTTATTCATAATTCTTCAAACTGTTTTAATGGATGTCGAGATGTTTTGAATGTGTAATGTTTTGTTTCTTTATTGAAGAATAAGTTTTTAGAAATTTGTGATATGACGTTTTCCTGATTTCATTAAAGAAACATATTTTATGGTAAAAAATATATGTTTACCAATGTTTTAAACTATTTGTAGTTTAGTTTAAATTCTGCCGATTGTATAATGTGAAAATAAATATTTTATGACAACGAACAATGTCATAAAAGCAATAGGCACATATGAAAAACAAAAAGACTTAGTGGTAAACTATGATTCCAAACTTACATTTGAAGAACTATAAGCCAATAAGGCAACTAAAATAACAAAAATATTTATAAGAACATTCCAATTAACAAACTTTAGCCACTCTATAAAACAATGGTTAGATACCACCTAGATTACACTGTGGCAGTATGGTACCTATATAAGATAAAACACAAAATAGCCTTAGAAAACACTCAGAGAAGAGCCATAAAATTATTACCAGGTATGAGGGACATACCATATATAGAAAGACTAAAACTACTTAATTAAATTACCTACATTAGCATATCGAAGATTAAGAGCAAACATGATAGAAGTCTACAAAATAATACACAACATTTATGACCATGAATCTGTACCAAACCTTCAGAGAAATAATGAAATGTCACAAAGAACAGGAAATAGGGGACACTCTAAAATTATTCACCCAAAAACCTAAACTAAATATACTAAATAGTATATTTCCAATTAGAGTTACCGAACCATGGCAACAGTGGTATCGGCAAAATCACTAGAATCGTTTAAAACCCAACTAGACCAGTTCTAGTCTACCCAGGATATTGTATATGTCTATGCCACACCAGTAAGAATAAGTAATCATAGAGCTGGAACACGTGATCTTATTCCAATTGACTCAGAAAATTATTATAGTGCAACACAGAGGATCATAGAACCGTCCTAAGGTGCCCTAAGGTAAGGTAATATATCATAAAGCACTTCATGAATATGGTGATCTATAAAGGTTGTACTTTAGTATTCTCTCGCTCCACCAACTGCTGTTTCTTTCAGAGCTGTTGGAGAACATTCGCTGGTGTGAGTACTGTGGCAGGTACTTCTTCAAGTACTTCCAAAGTCGACTGGAGTTTGTCCACATCGCTGGCCATCAAGATGTCCCCGTGTGTCATCAGATATGTGCTGCCAGCGGCGAAAGAAAATGTCAGTTTTCAGCGATGCCTTCTTAAACGGTCCCTCCACTTGTGCGTTTGATGTTAAACATCACAGTTGAATTATGGTGATAGTAGATATGATATAATTATACTTCTGTAATTTACGGATGACATATTTTTATACATTATGTCTGTCCAAATAGTACATTTGCATACAATGTCATTTGCAAGTGTGCCTGTATTTGTTGTATATATACTTGGTGTAGTGTGTCAGCAATTCAATCAACTGTATAAATATTTTCTCACAACACAACATACATTACATTATGTAAGCATGGCAGATATACCAACATTTCCTTTATGATGGAAAAAATTGGAGATCAATGACATATATTTATCCACCCAAGGTGTTTTTTTTTCTTGCTCAATAGAGTGGACTTTTATTTAGGTGTAGTGTACCATAACACTCATAATCGTTTTAATGTAATTCCATTTTGCGGAATCTTGGCAGGATTTTGCTAGGGCCTGATACTTTATGTTCAACATTGGATCATCACATCACTGTTTGGTTCTTGAATTTGCAACAGCATGTGTAGGTCTGCTAATGTTTATGTATGAACAGAACTTTGTGTAAAGACGTTTACACTAATTCTGATGCCGTCGGATTACCAATATGCAACGACACAGGTGCCTCAATATTTTAAATATGTTCTGTGTACAAAACAGACTTGATTGCAGTTGATTTTGTTTCAGCATTTTAAAGACTTATCTTGCATCATGGATTAGTTGAAAAACTCTTAATGACAGCATAATATTTTTGAAATTGTATTATTTTTTTAGAAATGTCTGTGACTTGCACGAAAACTACAGAAAATTCTTAATTATTGTAGATGTTAATTTTAAAAATGTGTTAAATCATTATTGCAGTATGATCTAACTTACTTTGGAGCATAATTGTCGATGATGAGTACGACGTTTCGACCCGTCAGCTACGGGCCTTGTTCACATACTCATCATCGACAATTATGCACCAAAGTAAGTTAAATTATACTACAATAAACCATTCTTGGAGCCATGAACAATATATTCAATATTATGTTGAATTGTTCTGCTAGCTAGTCACTGTGTATGTGTGTAATTGTGTAAACACGGGCAGAGGTATTTTTTCATAATCGCCTACTAACCTGTTGTATTATGGCATATGTGATGACAAGAGAGCTTATGTATTGGTGCAGAGGTATATTTTCGTAACAACCTGCATATTGTGGGATTTTTGTCACATTACATGTTAGAGGTTGTTAAGTAATTAGGTACTTTTAATGGCAAAGCTTGCAACTTTTGTCAGTGATCCGTGAATGTTGTTTCCATGTTTCAAATATATGCTTCCTGTCCTTTCCGCCCACGCAGGGAGAGGCTGTTCCTCCTCCTTGTTTCCTCCTGAATTGCATACGGGGGGTTGTTCCCATCTGTATTTCCCCACCTGGCCACTATCCCTGTCTTCTGTACCTTTCTACTGTTCATTTCTTGCTATTGTCTCAATAATATTTTCATATTCTCTTTATGTCTTACCTTAGTGTAAATTATGAGTATGTAATCAGTGCAGCTACTTACATTTTGTATGTTAAATAGATTTATTGATCTCAGCGTTGGTGGTGTTTTATTATTGTTTTCCTTATAGTGTATTGTTGACAGATTAACCAATAATCATCAACACTTTAAGACAAAACTTGACATATGGTGGTAGGCATTTTATTTATTGATCCGTCATAGCACCAGTTTGCTTCATGGGACTAACATTTTGTAAACCCATGTGGATGAACCATCAATTGTAAATTATTGTGTCCAAGGGCTATGGGAGAATTGTGAAGGGAGCAGACAGAGTACACGGATGTACAGTCACATGTTGTTCCTCCCTGAATGAAATTTGACCCTCTAGTATGGTACCAAAATTGGTTCCCAAAGTTTTTGGGCAGATAAACGAAATGTGCAGAGTAAGTTTGTGCATAGACATTATTTTAAAATGACAATAACTTGAAATGGAATTTCTGCATACACGCAGTATCTGTAGATAATGGTATTGTCTTTAACGTGATATAGGAAACTAATGCTGGAGTTGCTATTTCAGGTGCAGCTTTTTAAAATGCCGAAGCTCCAAATCCACATCACAGTGACCTCCCTGAATGAAATTTGAAAACTAGAAAATTTCTCAACTACAACAGGCCATCTAAAATGGTACAAAAATTTCAGTCCGGTTTATATGCACTCCATCCCAGTTGTCAACACAGTTGGTGTCTGTTATAATGTGGGTTTTGTGGGTGCATTAACTGGACTATTCTTAGACAAGGTGTCATCATAAACAGCAGTTGTTTTATTGTGATACACTGATAAATTGACATTCCTCCAATGTTGGTCTCATTGCATTGTGCGTGTATATTTTGAATGGTTTTATACATCCATTTTGATTTTAATAAATGTTTACAAAAACGTCACTGTGGGTTGTAATGATATAATAATTGATAAAAAACAAACCTCCCATGTTGGCCTAAACATTAGTGGAATAGATCGATCGTGAAAGGTTTGTAAATAAAGGCTTTATTTAATTATGATGTTACATTGTGACTTTAAATGGGACATCACTTTTGTCAAGATCTGATAGTTATCTCTCTGCAGGGTCCAACTCAC
The DNA here is from genome assembly GCA_025642075.2 of Ridgeia piscesae. Lineage (NCBI taxonomy): Eukaryota > Metazoa > Annelida > Polychaeta > Sabellida > Siboglinidae > Ridgeia > Ridgeia piscesae. The sequence goes on from JAODUO010000995.1 coordinate 93,874, forward strand.
AAAATACACTTTAAACAAATTATGCATCAGCTTTTTTGTTTTAACATCTGGCATGGAATGAAAGCTTTCCGCCCATAACTTATTAAGGGGCTGTTCATAATTGTCAAAATGTATGGAAGTATACAAAGTCAACAGTACAGTTTTCCTGACCATTTTCTCCTCCCAGAGTACACCAAGATGTTGATTGTTGTGACCAATATGACTGCCTGAGATTGTCGCCGATTTTTTGGGTCAAGCAAGTTCTCATTTAGGAAGCATGTTGGAGGCTTCTGCACTGTGATTGGTCAGGTTTAAGAAAAATTTGCGTATATTAAAATCTCATAATTAGGCATTTTTCTTAAAGGCAAAATAATGAATGGTGTATTGCTAATACAGATTCTCCATTCCAGCATTAGCCTCTGTTACCCAGGCACCGTGAGGTGGCCACACTTTCTTGTCTCTCAATCTCTTGCTGGCAAAGACACACAGGCATACGAGTTTTGGTCCAATTAAATGTTGATTTTAGGAAAAGTATACAGTTTGAATGCTTTCGAAAATGTTGACAATCATAAACAACTATTATAATATCACAATCTCCTTGACTAAGCAAATGTACAAAAACCATTAAACAATGTACATTTATTTGGATATCGTGTGATATGTGATGTCTCGACATGATTATTATTAACCAGGAATCCTTCCACAATATCAGGCCACTTGAAAGACTTATGTTCACAGTTTTAGTAATTCTGCAAAGAATACAACTAATGATAAAAATGCACTGTTCTATGCAGACAGGTGAAACAAGACTTTTTTATTACTTATCATAATTCACTTTATTTACATGATACAATATTAACACATTCATTGTTTGTATTGCTATGTACACGTACACATCTACAGTTTGTGACAGCATCTGTAAAATGTGTTACCCGAAACACCAAAAATATCTTTAACATTCGTCCATCTGACATTAAAAAACTTTCTGGACAAATACATTCCAGATACCAATACAATAATGCACAGTGACATGATGTGTTCTGTGAAGTGGCAATCAAGAAAAGCCATCATTAAACAATCCATCATTAAATTTTATGGAGCATGTTTAAAATGCATGCACCATGTCTCCGGTAAATCCCAGATAGAGCATCCAGGTGATGCTAGTTTTCAGTATAAATTATAAATTTTAAGAAGCAAATTAAGTACTGAAGTTCATCATCCAGCTTATGAGCCCACGAGAACCTTGGCAAAGCAGTACCTTCATTTGCAAACTACAATTTGTCAAGACTGAGACATCTCAATAGACTAACAATCTGAATTCTGACACATTCCAAATGCATCCAATATGTGATAACATGTAGACTTTAGCTCCAAGAACGTATCACAGAGACCGATCTCTCAGGCATCAATCAACATCTCATCACTCCAGGTACCTGGGTAGTCTTTGAAGCTGTCTCCAATTGTTGGCTATCATCGCTTCCCGACAATTCTTATCCTCCATATAATTGCATTAATACATTAACCTTAGGGCCATGTAAGAGCATTTCCCCCCAGGTGCCCAGTTTTCCCATTTATGTGTACTTACTCTTCACTCGATAAAAAAGGTTTTATTTAACGTAGTATCAAGTTCTTAGACTGCTCAAGGAACGTGACTACCTTGTAGACAGGATAAGATGAACATGGTCTTGTCTTACTCTCGACAACTCTTGGAAATATTCTGCCACATAATTACATGCAAATTATTTGTGCATGATATTCACCACTGTCTGTAGCCAGGTAGTATTTCATAATGCAGAGGGAACTGCTGCAATGCAACATCAATGAACAGAATTTTTTTGTCAAACTAACTTTTTTATACTGGCACGGACGGTGGTCACTGCCCTTGTCATCCTCAGCTGTTTTTTTATCCTGCCAGGACGCTTCTTGACCTCCTGAGTAACTTCATGTATATACAGTCCCCAATGTCGAGAACCAGGTTTTTTACACGAAATAGTTTGCTTGCCCTGTCAGAGTTTTAAGCTTGGCTACTTGGGGAACCAGCATGGCACGCAGATTAACTGCTACATTATTTCACACACTTACAGTGTATATACAACAGGTGTCTCCATCAGGCTTTGTCAAGGTTGTCTGGGTCAGTAAAGGGAACTGTGAGGAGGTAGAAGAGGGTGGGGAGGGGCACAAGACACAGCATGGGGGTGTGGAAGGAGGGTATTTGTAGCTGGGTGATGGCAATGATGCCGTACGCATGCAGTGCCCAGTGGCACACAATGATGGTCAGATTGCGAGCGTTCAGGAAGTTCTCTCGTAGCAGGTACAAGGCACTCTGGAAAAGCCAAGATCATGATTGTAGCTGATTTGTCAGTACTCCACTGAGATATGTGGAGAGAATTATATTAAACTGTGTTAACATGGCACCATATCAAGGTTTACCATTCTTTACCATAAAAAGAAGTACATTTCAACATGTGCCAGATATTCATTGATATTTTTTATTAATTTTATAAAAATCTGCTTTATATAATGAAATCCATTACAATTATTTTGAGAAATAAACTAAACAACATGCACCATTTTACATTAAAACAGCCCATGAAGTACAAATAACCGATACCAATGTACTCAATAAGTAATTCAAAGGACAACACCATCTCTGAAATACTAAAAAAATATCAAATTCCCTAAAAATAAACACTTCAAACCTTGCACGTGACAGATATTCTCACCAGAACAATAGGCCTTTTTATGTTTCCTCATGCATGGTTAAAATTTGTATGTAGACAAGACTAAATTTCTTTCTTTTGTTATATTTCTGTGAAAATGTATACTTTAATGCAGTTAAACATTTAAATTTTATTCTTATTCACCCAACAAAATTCAATATGAGAAAAAAATCCAGTACTTTCAAAGCTAAAGATCAAGCAGGGTGGTAAAAGTTTCTATTAGTCTATTTTTTATTATTTTTATAGGCTACCTAATGTATCCTGTTCTATTTGCCATATCCTGAGAACATCCACTAATCTTAGCTACACCTACCAGTGTCTATATATGCTTAAATGGTAGACTGTAGTATACACAAATGGTAGATCTCACCTGGTTACTGAAGAGTGCAAAATGAAGTGCATTTGTCACGAGTGAGATCACAAGAACTATGTAGGGGAAGGCATAATCTGCAACAAACAAAAGTTTATCAAATAAGATTTTATACTGGATAGTTCAGATGTATTGTTGACTTAAATTTACATAATTACAACTGCATGTTTTTTTCATATACTTGTTATGAGACACAGGGATTATAACCTTGATTATTTGGTAAAATCTAGTTCAGTGAAACATGTCATACACATATTACTTCATTTAACATGCTTTAATTATTTGTTCAATAATAAGTAGCATTAATAAACGACGCACTGGATGTTAGACTTACATATGAGGCCGGCGCACGTGGCATGCACCACTGCTAGAATGGGAAACATGTAAAGTGATGCGTAAATTGACTTGGTCCCTCGACGTGGAACAAACTTTGTCACGAGAACAGGTCGAAATAACATCATTGCCACAAGGCCAAATGCGTAGTAGATGAGTACCATTGTATAGCTGCAACAAGGAAAACACAAATGTTTAATATATATCCACATTCTATCATACATATCCCGGTAGTTATAATAGCATAGTTTAAAGTTTCAGAAAACCACCAAAATCACTGAAGAAAAACATTCATTATTGTGATTTAGCACATAGGCAGACTTTGGGAAACTTGCTCTGGGGCATATGAACACTTTGGGTAGCATGCACAATAGCTAGTGGATGAAGAGGTAACGTGACACCTTTTCTCAAGATAAGTACAATAAAAACATACATGAAAATGACCGTATTTTTGTGTAGTGGGAAAGTTTCTAAAATGTTATATTTCTGTATTGGTCCTGATTCGTGCAGCCTACTTACAGGGGATAGACGGCTTCCTGTGTGCAGTGTATCGTGTGTACGTAGTCAGGACTTGGATTGTAGAACATTGTATACCAGTCTGACAGCGCATTCACCTCACACGATGTGACTGACAGCGAACCAACAGGTGTCACCACCAGTAGTGTGCAGATGGCAGCAACTGCACTTTCGACAAGTGCCGATGCATGGAGAATCAAAAGATTACCACTGGAAAGTAGACACATTCAGCATAAATAGTAGTATAAAATAAACACATTAAACTCATACAGTACCAGTAACATTAACCAACTGATTCCTCATATCTACATATACATGTACAGTGTTCACACTGTACATAGAGGGCTGTCATCTGACACATAAAATTATTTGTTTTTTGGAAGACACTTAAATATAATACAAAGTCACATGTGAACAACAGTTAAACAACTATGCTGTGCAGAGTTATTATAACATGGAAAAAAACGGTTGGTTGTGGGAGAGTAACTTCTAGCAATACAAAAACCAAGTTTGAAATCGCCTTGCTATAAGTAACATGAGTATGTTCAATGTTAACGATAAATAGTTATTAGACTTTAAAAATCTATCTGAATATGCTAAATGTAATTTGTGTGGTTTTGTTTTGTTTTATATCCATGTACTGAATTTTCACCACTTAAAATGTTCACAACATATGGAAATGAGCAAACCCATTGATGTGTACCTCTTTCGCTTGTTTGTGAAATCAATGAAGAACCAGTGTAGAGTGGGTGATGACATCGCCATGAAGCCGAGATAGAGTGAGTCATAGAGGTTGGGTGAGGAACTGCAGGCCTGACACATTGAGTGCTCGTCTGGCCGGGAGCCGCGGACACATGCCTACAAATGGCATCAAGAATACGTGCTACCAAAACATTGGCAATGAATTCGGTCTAATGAAACTGCTATGTAGTAATGAATTAGGTTTAAATACAGTCTTCTTTGCACACTGGCAGCTTGTCTAATGTTTAATTTTGTATACACAACTGTTGCAGCTTTAATAGTGAGAGGATCAGATTAAGCAAGATGTGCGTGGCACGCTAATAAGTGCTGCAGCAGGAGCTGGACCACATTTGTTTTTTCCATAGGTGACCTTTATAACGTTTCCGTCATTTACTACTAATCTTGATGAGCTCTGTTATTGACAATTTCACGGCATATTTACCCTCCATAGACAGAAGTTCTGTGAAAAGTTTGTGAACTTCTAATACCTCAGGCTCCCACAAACCTTACACCCCTCCATTTCTGCTTGAACTACCCACGGATTGCCCCTGCTTACATCACCAAGCAAATGACAAATGTATTAATATGCAGAAATGCACTGACTGACAGCTGTCATAATTTGACAGCTCTGATGCCATGCTGCACAAAAACATAATTTCTACTCACTCCACACTACATATATGCTCACAGAAATTCAGACAACCTGCATAATGCTGCTTTTATAGGATACTCAGGTCATGGCGGACGAGCACCTTATTGTGGTCTTAAGTTACATCAGCAATGTTTCTGCAGCTGCCAATACAGTAATCATTTAGATCAATACCATCAGCTATGTGAACCCACCATTTAAAAATAAATGTCCTGTATTTCATCAGATTTTTCGCATCCCACTACATAGACATGAGAAAATGGACACATGTTGGCTTCTCATTGCTGTAAACTGTTCAGTTATTGGACATAAAACAAGGCAATGACAACATTTGCAATACATACCCCGCAATCACTGACATTTCCTTCTTTATCCTGTGTCCGACCACAGTATATACCAGGACACCATGTTGTTTTTCCGACAACTGAAAGAAGTAAAACATGTCAGTGATGTAACAAAAATTACATATCATAAATTGTTGCACAAGTGCCATCATTCTTCATGTCTAAACATGGTTTTACAATTTACATGTCAACTCAAACAAAGCCTGTCTGTTGACCTACCAACCATACTCCAACTGATTGAATCACCACATGAGGTGCTAAAAATAAACTTATAGTAAAATGACATGTTCATCAACCCATACGAGTATGAACAAAATCAGCCGAATTATTATATCACATGACCGGAGGCCAACCACACTCCTCGAGGACAATTTAATTGACTGACGTTAAAATTTTATTTTTTGAAGGAATATGCCAAGAGTAGAGAAAACCTGGCCTTGACATAATCAGTCGCAGCGACCCCTGGCGGGCGAGGGTGACCAACCGGAGTCTTTGCAAGTAAAACTTGAACATGGCTACAATTGCTTACTTAGTTAGTTAGTCTGTATCAACAATTCGTGCATCAACCATGAACTTTTGATACGCCTAAGGCATCCTATTTCCTAATCCATCTGAAGCTGTCGATGGCAATCTGATCCTGGGTTTAGTCTTAGATCCTGGGTGACATAACGTAATATTACACTAATTATCGCCCACAAATTACCTAAACAATGCACTAGTCGTACCAATAGATCATACTATTATACGCAACCAGACATTACAAGATCCGTGTTGAACGAAATATACCTCCGCAAGATGAAACTGGTATCAGAAAGTAGATTACAGTTAGAAGAAATACTGCATTAGTAATCATTTCCAAATGATAAACAACTTCTCGAAGTACGCATGTAGACTATTTATACTGTGCATCTAAACCATGACGGCATTGTGTAATTGCAAGACTTTTGGAATCGTGTAATATTTTATTCTCAAACTGAAACGAATTCTAGTGAATTGATTTATAAATATAATATTCCATAACCAATATATGGAATATAATATAATGGTATATTACATATTTATAATATCATAAATGCATAAAATTATAAGAATGTGTAACTTTATACGAAGATATCATAATAAATAAACCATAATTAGAAGAAGAAACGTAATCCAACTAGGATTTAACCAAACGTCCACCATACATTATGACCGTCACACACGTGTTAGTGTTATGACGTAGTGTGCGTTGATGTTAATTATTCAATGAATTCTTGAGCAGCACGTGCTAGCAGCAGAAGAATTTTCTCATCATATTAACGTTAACGTTTTATCAGAGTATATGGAAACTGTTTCATTAATAAGTCTGAAATTAATTCACAACCACTGGTATACTATGTCGTTAATATGCTGATCAATTTTGCCTAAAATATCATACCTCTAACGCTGTTAAAGCACATCGATGCGTGGTATCCAGTTATACAGTTTATACATTTATTATATCCATAATTCTTCAGTACGCACTGTTGTCACAGGTGATGAGGTACACACGAGATGGTTGGCCAGATAGGTTGCCAACAGAGCGGTTAGATTTACAACCATACTTCAGTCGTCGTAACGAACTATCTCTTGATGGTGATGTTCTGTTATGGGGAATGAGAGTAATCATTCCAAAGCAATTTCGAGCTGAAATTCTGGATGAGCTTCACACAGACCATAATTATCGGTGTTGTGAAATTGAAGGGGGTCGCACGTTGGTATGTCTGGTGGCCAGGCATGGATGCAGACATTGAAGCTTGTACCAAAGCTTGTGAGTCCTGCCAGTTGGTACAGAGGAATCCAACCAATGCTCCATTACATACATGGGTCCCAGCATCACGGCCAGGTGAACGCATACATATTGATTATGCAGGTCCTGTGGAGGGGAAAATGCTCCTCATTGTAGTTGACTCATTCTCAAAGTGGCCAGAAGTTGTCATTGTCAACAGTACTACAAATGAAGCGACACTGAATGCTCTGAGGACCATGTTTAGTAGAGTGGGTGTTCCACAGACTTTGGTCTCGGACAATGCACCACAGTTCAAATCGCAGGAGTTCAAGGACTTCCTGGATAGGTTGGGGGTGTTGCATAAACCTACCCCACCCTACCATGCGAGTTCGAACGGATTGGCAGAACGATTTGTTCAGACGGTAAAACAGGGTATGAAAGCGATGACAGCAGCAGGAGAGTCTCTCCAGGTCAGACTGGATCAATGCCTCCTGGCATATCGAAATGCTCCCCATGCTTTCACAGCAGAAACTCCCACAGTACGTTTCATGGGTAGACAGTTACGGACACGACTAGACAGTGTAAAACCAGGTAAACGACGAGAAACCCAGCGACGAGAAACACAGATGGAAATTAGTTCCCAAATTTGAGACAATTCAGAGAGGGTGACATAGTTTGGGTCCGAGATTACCATGGAAAAGAAAAGTGGGTACGAGGAACGATAAGTGCAAAGTGTGGTCCATTGACTTATCAAGTCGTTGTTGCCAAGGGATTATGGAAACGCCACATTGATCAGTTAAGTGCACGAGTCAACTTGAGTAACGTGCCCTTGACAGAGTTACCACTGACTGCGACTGATCAGGACTACTTGATGGGCTCTATGGCACCACTTAATCAGACCAATGACGAGGTGACATATGATGCGTCCCACCAGCAGACAGTTCAGGATAGAACGCAGACTGAAGTGATGCCACCGACTCAGGTTGAGCATGAAACACTGCTGAGACGGTCTTCTCGTGTGAGAAAGGCACCAGATAGACTAGATCTGTAGATATGCAGAACTACATGAGTCACAAGGACTCTATGCTGCATTAGTTTAGTCATAAATAACATGGTTAAATGCTAATGTATAGCTGAATTACATTGCCAGCACATAACTATGTTACTATATTAATCAGTTAGAGTTTTTGGAGATAAGCAGTTATGCTAGTGAATAAAAAGGTAGATTATTTCATAATTGGTGCGGGAGGGAACTGTTAAATATGTATGTCTATGTTGTGGACTATACGCCAGTAGTCATGCGTAGTAATATACGTTATAGCCGTGACCTAGCTGTGAGTAGTAATACATGGATATGCAAATAAAGTTCAGTTGAGTGCTATCCCCAAGAACCACGTGTGTGTTTTACTTTAGTGTCTGAATATACAACATAGGTCGTCTAAAATAATAATTACACCACCTCCGCTTTGTTTGTTCTTTATTCTTTGTTCATGTACTCCACACAGCCCCTTCTAGGGCTAACATGGGAGTTTGCAATGCTAAAGGTGCATGAAGAAGAAAGTGAAGTTAGAAGAACAATAGAACTGAAAACGTGCGATTAACTGTGTAGATAAGTGAAATAATTTGTGCAGATTAAAAACAGTTTGCTGTTTTTGTTGTTGCTATAATCTGGTGAGGTGGGCTGGAGCAACAAGGTGGATGGTATTGAGGGCTTGTTGGAATGGGTGTAGTGTTGGTATGCTTACGACTTCTGGGGGAAGTGTGTTCCAGGCCCTAATGACTCTTGGATAGAATGAATATGCATATGTATTGATGCGTGCGTGGATTTGTATGTTTGGATTGCTGTTTCGATCGAGTTTTCGGTCTTTCAAATCTGAATCTGAATGGGATACGTCGTAAGAAGCCAATATTGGCTATTATATCCGACGGGGGTGTGTGCGCATGCTATTGAGTGTTTGAGCCGCAGATCAGGCGACTGAAATCAGTTATGGTTTCAGCCTGGACCTGCGACTCGTTAAGTTGGTTCCAGTCGGCTATTGTTTTTACAAATTCTTAAATTGTTCAGTATGGGCTGTAGGTACTATAAAACATCTGGTGTTGTTGGTTGTTAGTTGTTGGACACAATTTGAGGATACATGGTCAGGGAAGTGTTTAGGCTTAAGTCTTTTGTTTGTTTTTTGAGGCCGGAAGAATGTTTTAGTGGGGAGGGCTGGGATAGATCCTCTAACAGTTCCATACATAAATTTAAGTCTTTGGTCGCGTCGTCTATTGTTTAATGTGTCGATGTTAAGGATGGTGAGCATGGTTGTGACAGATCCTGGGTGTCTAGAGCGGTAGTCTCCAGTGATGAAGCGAGCTGAACAGTGTTGGATTTGTTCTAATTTGTCTATGTCTTCCCGATGGTATGGGTCCCACACTATGGCTACGTATTCTAAGACAGCGCGCACAAGGGCATGCAATGTATGCCGTCCGTTTGCTATTAATGGGACATCTGCGTATATTTCGTCTTAGGAAGCCAAGTGTGCTATTTGCTTTTTTGGTTATTGTAGAAATGTGTGAGTGCCACTTTAAGTCATTAGATATGGTGATTCCAAGGTAGGGGTTGGTAATTACATATTCCAGAGTTTCATTATTTAGGCTATAGAAGAATTGTGTTTTGTTTTTTATGCTTAGGATGTGACATTTGTTTGTATTAAAATTCATCCCCCAGGTATTTGCCCACTTCCCAAGTTGCGTTAAGTCCTCCTGTAGCAAAATATGGTCGTTAAATATCTGTATTTTCCTGTATGATAGGCAATATCGTCTGCAAAGAGGCGGACTTGAGATTTGACAGAGGTTGGTAAGTCATTTATGTGACACAGGAAGAGCAAAGGGCCTAAGACTGTGCCTTGTGGGACGCCATAATCAACGGGTATTTCTCTCGACATTTTACCGTCAAGTACGACTTTGATTGTTCTTATTTCCAGTCAGTAATTTGTTTAGCCATTCAAGTATTGTGCCTCCGATTCCACAATGGGATAATTTTGTAAGGAGTTTTGAGTGAGGAACAGGTGTCAAATGCCTTGCTAAAATCTAACACTGCCATGTCTGTCTGGGTTCCGGTGTCGAAGGAAGAGAAAATTGAAGGTCATGCATGGTGGTTTGAAATTGTGTTTCACATGAGAATGCTGCTCTGAAGTCGTGGTTAAGGTCTGTTAGGATGTTGTGTTCTTCAAGGTAAGTCATAAGGTGGCGGTAGATGATGTGTTCAAGGATTTTACATGGAACAGATGTAAGGGAGATGGGACGATAGTTTTCTGGTAGACGTTTATCTCTTTTGAAGACGGCCGACACGTTTGCAGTGCGCCAGTCTGAGAGTAAGACGGCTGTGTCCAATGACCGTTGGAAGATGTCCCTGAGCGCTGGGGCTATGTGTGTCACTTCACTGTTAACACATAGTAGTACACAACCTGCCAGTAAACATGGCTTATTGCAACCATTTCCCATAGAAAAGGTTTTGTTTTTCGGCCCCTGGACTAGTCTCACTTAACCGACTGTCCGTCGGCTGCATGCGGAGCTACGCCGAGAAGAGTTGAAGGGGCTTAAAAGTGCTGCCCCCTCGCGGAGCATGGGTAACCGAGGCTACCCCTGGACGAGCAGCCGCTGAGCAGCCGCTGAGCAGCCACTAGAGGCGCTGTTTATCGTTTACGCACGGTCGAAGTTTCTGGCTCGTTTCTCCAGAGAAACGTTTGACGCGTCGCTGCGTAGTGAATTTAATTCAACACTGATGGCTTCGTCATCTTCGAGACTGGGACCATGGGATCTTGTTGCTGTTGTCTGCTACTTTGGGGGAAGGCTTTTTATTGGGCCATCGGTTTGAGGGTGAACTGTTTTCCCATGCAAACTCGGTCTCAATAGACGCGTGTTCGAACCCCTGTTTTTTCATGCATTGTTACTCGGGTCTAATAGTCCGGATACGGGAAAGCCTGGCATTGTCCGTTTACACAAATCCCTTATTGTTTAGGCCGTGGCTATTCGTCCGGATACGGACGAATAGCCTGGGGGCTATTCGTCCGGATACGGACAAATAGCCCATGTTTGCGTATACGCTATTCGTCCGGATACGGACAAATAGCCCATGTTTGCGTATACGCTATTCGTCCGGATACGGACAAATAGTCCATGACATGTTTGCGTATGCGCTATTTGACCGGATAAATACAGACAAATAGCCCGACATCGCGCCATATGCTACGTGACCGAACGTGAGTGGTATACTATTGATTAAGAAGGCATGTTTGTGTTTAAATAACTGTTTCTTCTGAAATAATCACAATACGGCAAGTTTTTATTCACATGTTCCATTATAGTATGTCACTTACACAACACGAGCGACTTACTTACTTTCATTTTCGGCCTTTATTTTAATTGTACGTTTCCTTTTTTATAGAAATATGGCAACACCCATGTAAATTTCGTTTGCTGTATGTTACGCAAAAATCTATGTACCTTCGCCAGATGTCGCCACTACTAGTTTTTAATCATGATTAAAATTACGAAAGCGAAATAATGAATTCAAATACCGTTTATAAACTGTGGTCCGAAATAATATATCTATGAAATTAAAAATATAATTATTGCAGTATGTTATATCAAGAGGTAATGAAAATGATGATCATTTGTTGTATAAACTATCTGTAGTTGTAATATTTTCGTTAGGGAGGCCTATTTTATAATACCAAACACATGAGTAAACAGAGATGACTTTAATACTGAACATCGAAAACAGAAAGTTCATATGACACAGAAAGGTAATACACTAGCCTAATGTACATAAATCATCCAACATCTTCATTTAGAAAGGTAATAAACATACGTAAATAAATAAGTAAAATACATAAATAAGAGACCAATCAAACACTGGTTCAAATAAATAAAACGAGATATACAATACAAGTTAATCTGTATAAACTACACCTAATGTGCATAAATCCACCAACATCTTAATTTTTTTTCTTAATACTGGTTCAAATAAATAAAACAGGAGATACAAATTACACACATACATTCTCATGTATAAACTACACTAGCCTCAGTGCACAAATCCACCCACATCTTCATTTACAAAGGTAATAAACGTAAATAAATAAGTAAAATACATAAATAAAAGGCCTCTGTATAAACTATACCTAATATGCATAAATCCACCCACATCTTAATTTTGAAAAGTAATAAACATACTGGTTCAAATTAAACACACGTTCCCATGTATAATCTACACTAGCCTCATGTGCACACACACTATTAGAATGAACACATGTAGTATTGGGTTTACATATATGCAATACCATTATACAGAACGTACAACATAAAAAATACACCATTTAGAACCAATGGCTTCAATTACAATTAAGTAAACAGACATTATAAACCATCATTACAAAAAGCATGTTAAAGATACAAATTATTTCCATTTCTAAAAAAATCCGATCACATCAGTTCCAAACTTATAGCTCAACCAGAGATCGTGTTAACCCAGCCTTGGAATGTTTCTATATGTCCTCACAATGCCAGACCTGCCGATAAAACAGAAACTGGGACAATGTACGACTGATTCATCAAACTTTCACACACAGCAGGGTTAACATGAGGGGCAATGTTGCACACCATAATTCACTCAAGTTGTTTTAGTAGTGCTATAAAAGCACAGCTATCACATCCTACGTATGAGCAGCTGTGTGGCAACTCCCACAAATCCACGTCCTTGTCTTTGGCCGAGACTTCTTTCCTAGACATGCTAGGTGGTACCATTCTAGACATGAATCACATGCCAGAGAGGTGTGGCCGTCATCAACCGAACCGTCACGATACACATCAATGCTTGGATCTGTTATTTTAGCTGGAAGACGCTCGGGACGGACTTCAACATCATCTCTCTCAATCAAAGTGCCAGTCAGGGCGGTGTCTTCCCTGTTCCCCACCAGCCAGCTGAGGATGAATGAAACACCATGTTAACAACATTGCATGAACATGTCTAGTAACAGTAACAGGCTGTATCTTATTAATTATATAAAATGGTGTACTATTAAACAGGTCTACCAGTAAAGTGTAAACTGCTTTGGTTAATCTTAAAGACTGGATATTGCACTATATAAAAATTACTTTTACATACAATATAATCCAAATAATATACAATTCCAGGTTGACAGCAGACCAGATGTTTTTTCTTACTTTCGGTTTTTTGGAGAGGATCTTTCTTGCAGAATGCCACTGGCTTGGTGAAACATTTCCACTTGGCTGGCAGCCTGGGGTCAATCCAGTCTGTTCAGCCCCTTTTGGTCGCCCTCTCTTGAGAACTTTGTTGTCCATCTTTCGTAGCGATTACTTTGATTTGCACAGGACATGCTTTCTTGAATGAACTGAAAGTAAAAGAAAATGTTCACAAACTCCGGTGGCTGCATATACTGAAACACCCTCTAACAAAGCATGTGAGAATTTGGGTGGCTGCAGGTGACCGTGAATATTTTGGATGATGTCCCCAAAACAAGATGCTAAATAATGCAAAAAATCTACAAAGAATGCCATCATCAGTGGCAGTGCTAGGCATATATCAAAAGATTTAAGAAAAAAGTGCTAAAAAAACCCAGAAAAACTTAATAAATTTAGGACATAACGTCTAGGACATAATTATTATGTGACATAAAATCCATATGCCGTCCCTTTCTAGAACGCTCTTTTTGTTGATTGCATCTAATATCGCTCGATACACCATGGCACCATAAAAAGGGCCGTGTAAAATGCATAATGAAACATTAGCTATACAGTGGGGGATATCACAATAGTGTATGTATAGTCGTAGCATAAATAATTGACTGTAACTAATTCAGAAAGCGTAATAATACCTTTGATGAGGTCGCATCCCCTTGGAGTTGGTCTTCTATGCTCTTCCCCCGTGGACGCAAGCATACGTAATATTGGCATACTCGATGGCCGTGTTGTACGTCTTTCGTGTATTTCTACATATATCTGCCTCTATTTTTCTGCTGTCCTTTTATGAAATTGCACGAAATTGGTGTGTTCAAAGTGTTCAACAGCTGCCGATAATCATTGAATGTCTGGGAATTCGCGTCCAACGGCCAGCTCATCTATCTCAGTTGTGCCGCTTGCGCAAATCTGAATTGAACTCTCGCGAGAAATATGTCCGGACAAATAGCCTGGGGAACGACATACGCTATTCATCCGTATCCGGACGTATAGTCGCCCAGGCTATTTGTCCGTACCCGGACGAATAGTCCCCCAGGCTATTCGTCCGTATCCGGACGTATAGCCACTCTGTATTGTTTAAGTTTCTCATTTAATATATTGCTTTGTTACGGGAATACCCTTCACAGTAACTGTAAGCTAATGCGGTACATTTTCATTTGATTTTGATGCATTGTCATTTAACAAATGACATGACATTAATATGTTGATTATTAATTTTATAAAATGCGTGACTCACTTTTTGTTTTAGTGTCATAGAAGCCATATTGCCCATAAACATAGTATATCAGTCACATAGTCATGTCATGAACATAATGCAGGTACGGCAAAGGCATTGCAAATGTCTAGTATATGCCATGGGATATACCTATTCATACACAATGACTGCATCACTGTGTAGTGTCTCTATAGTGTGTATATATACTTTCAATTCATGTACCTCATAGAATGTTTTTGTTGTTGAAAATCCAGTTAATTCATTATACCAGAGTTATCAACTCTGATAAATGAAACTGAACAGTATATCATGATTACAAATGATTGACAAACAAACAAGAGATAATATATAGACATAAATAATACAGCAGTGGAATCTCCAAGGCCACCCTAGAACATTCTACGTTGTAAACAACATTCTGTTCATGTAGTGCAGTTGCACATGCATGCCAACACATGTCTGAAATGGATTGAAAATAACAAAATAAACCAGAGATGTATGTTTCATTGGCAGAACCAGTCAGAGGAAATATATCTTTATATTTTTTAAGGATTTCTTGTATGTTAAAGTAGGTCTACACAGTGTACTTTTTACAAAGGTAGTTATTTTAATCGTTTTTACATGTAGATATCTTGATTCC
Organism: Ridgeia piscesae; assembly: GCA_025642075.2. Classification (NCBI taxonomy): domain Eukaryota; kingdom Metazoa; phylum Annelida; class Polychaeta; order Sabellida; family Siboglinidae; genus Ridgeia; species Ridgeia piscesae. Next base: position 109,372 of record JAODUO010000995.1, read on the forward strand.
TGAATTTTTTAAGATTTGTTAATTTGTAGTAGTAGTGCATTCAACTGTGACATCCAGTAGATCCACTCTAGTTATCAACGTGTTTTGTAAATTTGGATTAATAAATTATTTACAATTCTAGGCTACTAGCTATTGCTAAATCAATACTCAGGTGTGTTTTACAGATGTGTCACCGTCTTACAGGCCGGCATGGTAGCTCATCACACGTGTGTGCCGCAAGACTGGGAAGGTCTGAGGACAGGGCAAACTTGACTAATAACATTTTGACATTAAGTTTTTAATCAGTTTGGCTGTCAGATGTGACTACACATGCATAGTGTATAACAAACCGTCTGCACATCACTCAGTAGATTGTTGATGACTGACAGGAGATATTTTTTATGAAACTTATATCCATGGCACGGTACAACCCTATTGGGTATGGTAACACGATCAAATGGAGGTAACCAGGTGGGGTAACCTGTGGCCAGGTGGAGGTAACCTGTAGCCAGGTGGAGGTAACCTGTGGCCAGGTGGAGGTAACCTGTGGCCAGGTGGAGGTAACCTGTGGCCAGGTGGAGGTAACCTGTGGCCAGGTGGAGGTAACCTGTAGCCAGGTGGAGGTAACCTGTGGCCAGGTGGAGGTAACCTGTGGCCAGGTGGAGGTAACCTGTGGCCAGGTGGAGGTAACCTGTGGCCAGGTGGAGGTAACCTGTGGCCAGGTGGAGGTAACCTGTAGCCAAGGTGGTGGTAACCTGTGCCAGGTGGAGGTAACCTGTGGCAGGTGAAGTGGTGGAATCTGTGACACTATTAAGTGTGTGTGTGTGTGTAAATGTGTGTGTGTGTGTTTTTTTTTTTTTTTTTTTTTTTTTTTTTTTTTTTTGTGTGTGTGTGTGTGTGTGTGTGTGTGTGTGTGTGTGTGTGTGTATGTGTGTGTGTGTGTGTTAAACTATATGTATTTTAATATATACATTCATAAAGTTGTATTATTTTTATTATTTACATTTTACACATTTGATGCAATATAATGATGTAATGTTTGGTTATTAGTAATTGTGACTAAATGCAATACACAACTACACATGCATAGTGTATAACAAACCATCTGCACATCACTCAGTAGATTGTTGATGACTGACAGGAGATATTTTAAATGAAACTTATATCCATGGCACGGTACAACCCTATTGGGTATGGTAACACGATCAAATGGAGGTAACCAGGTGGGGTAACCTGTGGCCAGGTGGAGGTAACCTGTGGCCAGGTGGAGGTAACCTGTGGCCAGGTGGAGGTAACCTGTGGCCAGGTGGAGGTAACCTGTGGCCAGGTGGAGGTAACCTGTGGCCAGGTGAAGGTAACCTGTGGCCAGGTGGAGGTAACCTGTGGCCAGGTGGAGGTAACCTGTGGCCAGGTGGAGGTAACCTGTGGCCAGGTGAAGGTGGTGGGAATCTTATAACACTAATATAACCATGCCGATTGCAGATATGTAAACTGTCACAACTGTGTGTGTGTGTGCGTGTATTTTATATATATATATATGTTCATAAGTTGTATTATTTTTATTATTTACATTATACATATTTGATGCAATATAATGATGTAATGTTTGGTTATTAGTAAATGTGACTAAATGCAATTATACATGTAGTTACTTTTGTTATTACTGATAATAATTCAGTATATAGATCTAGGTAGATAAAATAACCTTTTTTGCAGATGAAAACACTAGCAGCTATTTTGTTTGTTTGTTTGGTTAAGTTTCATGTTTGAAAATATGCAGTCCTTCCAGGCAGTCAGTGGTGTAACTACCTATTTACTGAGCACTGTTGTTTGTTGCAGTCTATGTGCAGACCTAACCGGGGCACGGTGACAGGGTACTTCCTGGCGGGGAGGTTCATGATCTGGCTTCCCGTGAGTGCTGTGCTCAGTATGTCAAGTCGCACAGAGATATGTAGACATTCCAGTTACTTATGTAACTTACTGTATGCATACTTGGTTACGCTAGATCAAGTGGACTCTGTACAAACATGATTAGCATACAATGAATCTGTATGTTTACATTGCATGTTTTTAGTACTTAGTAGAGTGGATACAGTTGTTTATAACGCATACTTAATGAACGATGATTGATGCTTAATTAAACAAATCTGAAGACTGGAAATAACATATCTGTCAATGATATCGCTTGGTTTACTATTGTAAGTGCATGTCTAAAATTATTAGGAAATAATGGTTCTATTCATTGTGGCTATCACGCCGACCATTATAAACTACATGTGAATATTATAACTATTATATATGTATATTATAACATGGTGTCATATTGGATTTTAATGTTATTTAGGTATTTCAGTGATTACTAATTTTAATATAATCAGGATTAATTTAGGGGAAATCTAAAGGAAGTTTTAAATTTAGTCTTCGGCAATGATGCTCTAAATTTCATGTCAACAACAGTCTCTAAACAGTTGCTGTTGTTCAGTGTTTAAGTCATCAGACTTGACTCAATTGTGTATCGGGTAAGTAGATATAACCTCAATTATTCACTGTTGTTGTATGAATTTAGCAGCAAGGTTGATTATGTTCCGCCAGGTTGGTGCATCTCTATTTGCCAGTAACATTGGCAGTGAACACTTCATTGGCCTGGCAGGATCGGCCGCGGCGGCAGGTATTGGAGTCGGTGCACTTGAATTTAATGTAAGTTCGCATATCAACATCAAACTTCTAACTAAAACAGGCCGGAATAAAAGAGAAAAGCTTAAATAATAAACACAATACAGTATTTTCAGTAAACATCAATGCATGAAATACGGTAGTTTTTCATTTGACACAAGGCATCCAAGGACAGATTAATGTAAATGAGTGCCTGCTGTCGAATACAATTGAAACTAGGAATGGTGGTGTGAATTAATGTGTAATTTACTCGAGTTACATTTGTATAAGTGAATAGTTTTACGTTTAGGCTGGATACCAAAATAAAATGGTCACTCATTTGAAAAATCTAACCCCATAATAAGAGCCAATTATGTGACACATGTCATTTTAATAAAACATTGAATTCCAGTGGTTTTGGTAAAAACATAATATTGAACCAATTTAGTTATTCTGTTTTTAAAGTACCATTCAGTTACTAATAATTGATAGATACATGTAGTGTGTGAAATAAATAAAAAAATATGCACCACAAATGAGATGTGTATAACTGAAGTTGAACCAAAAATTCTAGGTGTTTGTATTTTCATACAAACCAGCCACACAAACCAGGGACTGCTACGGTAGTCATTTAGATGTACAGTTACTGTTAAGTTTCATGTATTCTTCTGACAAACAGTTAGCATGTTCATTGTGCAGGTTCTTTTGTTTCAGGCTTGTCTTCTACTGCAGTTGTTGGGCTGGGTCTTCCTGCCTGTTTACATTGCCAGCGGGGTGAGTGTAAAGTTGTTGGGCTGGGTCTTCCTCCCTGTTTACATTGCCAGCGGGGTGAGTGTAAAGTTGTTGGGCTGGGTCTTCCTCCCTGTTTACATTGCCAGCGGGGTGAGTGTAAAGTTGTTGGGCTGGGTCTTCCTGCCTGTTTACATTGCCAGCGGGGTGAGTGTAAAGTTGTTGGGCTGGGTCTTCCTGCCTGTTTACATTGCCAGCGGGGTGAGTGTAAAGTTGTTGGGCTGGGTCTTCCTCCCTGTTTACATTGCCAGCGGGGTGAGTGTAAAGTTGTTGGGCTGGGTCTTCCTGCCTGTTTACATTGCCAGCGGGGTGAGTGTAAAGTTGTTGGGCTGGGTCTTCCTCCCTGTTTACATTGCCAGCGGGGTGAGTGTAAAGTTGTTGGGCTGGGTCTTCCTCCCTGTTTACATTGCCAGCGGGGTGAGTGTAAAGTTGTTGGGCTGGGTCTTCCTCCCTGTTTACATTGCCAGCGGGGTGAGTGTAAAGTTGTTGGGCTGGGTCTTCCTCCCTGTTTACATTGCCAGCGGGGTGAGTGTAAAGTTGTTGGGCTGGGTCTTCCTCCCTGTTTACATTGCCAGCGGGGTGAGTGTAAAGTTGTTGGGCTGGGTCTTCCTGCCTGTTTACATTGCCAGCGGGGTGAGTGTAAAGTTGTTGGGCTGGGTCTTCCTCCCTGTTTACATTGCCAGCGGGGTGAGTGTAAAGTTGTTGGGCTGGGTCTTCCTCCCTGTTTACATTGCCAGCGGGGTGAGTGTAAAGTTGTTGGGCTGGGTCTTCCTCCCTGTTTACATTGCCAGCGGGTGAGTGTAAAGTTGTTGGGCTGGGTCTTCCTCCCTGTTTACATTGCCAGCGGGGTGAGTGTAAAGTTGTTGGGCTGGGTCTTCCTCCTGTTTACATTGCCAGCGGGGTGAGTGTAAAGTTGTTGGGCTGGGTCTTCCTCCCTGTTTACATTGCCAGCGGGGTGAGTGTAAAGTTGTTGGGCTGGGTCTTCCTCCCTGTTTACATTGCCAGCGGGGTGAGTGTAAAGTTGTTGGGCTGGGTCTTCCTCCCTGTTTACATTGCCAGCGGGGTGAGTGTAAAGTTGTTGGGCTGGGTCTTCCTGCCTGTTTACATTGCCAGCGGGGTGAGTGTAAAGTTGTTGGGCTGGGTCTTCCTGCCTGTTTACATTGCCAGCGGGGTGAGTGTAAAGTTGTTGGGCTGGGTCTTCCTGCCTGTTTACATTGCCAGCGGGGTGAGTGTAAAGTTGTTGGGCTGGGTCTTCCTGCCTGTTTACATTGCCAGCGGGGTGAGTGTAAAGTTGTTGGGCTGGGTCTTCCTCCCTGTTTACATTGCCAGCGGGGTGAGTGTAAAGTTGTTGGGCTGGGTCTTCCTGCCTGTTTACATTGCCAGCGGGGTGAGTGTAAAGTTGTTGGGCTGGGTCTTCCTGCCTGTTTACATTGCCAGCGGGGTGAGTGTAAAGTTGTTGGGCTGGGTCTTCCTGCCTGTTTACATTGCCAGCGGGGTGAGTGTAAAGTTGTTGGGCTGGGTCTTCCTCCCTGTTTACATTGCCAGCGGGGTGAGTGTAAAGTTGTTGGGCTGGGTCTTCCTCCCTGTTTACATTGCCAGCGGGGTGAGTGTAAAGTTGTTGGGCTGGGTCTTCCTCCCTGTTTACATTGCCAGCGGGGTGAGTGTAAAGTTGTTGGGCTGGGTCTTCCTCCCTGTTTACATTGCCAGCGGGGTGAGTGTAAAGTTGTTGGGCTGGGTCTTCCTGCCTGTTTACATTGCCAGCGGGGTGAGTGTAAAGTTGTTGGGCTGGGTCTTCCTGCCTGTTTACATTGCCAGCGGGGTGAGTGTAAAGTTGTTGGGCTGGGTCTTCCTCCCTGTTTACATTGCCAGCGGGGTGAGTGTAAAGTTGTTGGGCTGGGTCTTCCTCCCTGTTTACATTGCCAGCGGGGTGAGTGTAAAGTTGTTGGGCTGGGTCTTCCTGCCTGTTTACATTGCCAGCGGGGTGAGTGTAAAGTTGTTGGGCTGGGTCTTCCTCCCTGTTTACATTGCCAGCGGGGTGAGTGTAAAGTTGTTGGGCTGGGTCTTCCTGCCTGTTTACATTGCCAGCGGGGTGAGTGTAAAGTTGTTGGGCTGGGTCTTCCTGCCTGTTTACATTGCCAGCGGGGTGAGTGTAAAGTTGTTGGGCTGGGTCTTCCTCCCTGTTTACATTGCCAGCGGGGTGAGTGTAAAGTTGTTGGGCTGGGTCTTCCTGCCTGTTTACATTGCCAGCGGGGTGAGTGTAAAGTTGTTGGGCTGGGTCTTCCTGCCTGTTTACATTGCCAGCGGGGTGAGTGTAAAGTTGTTGGGCTGGGTCTTCCTCCCTGTTTACATTGCCAGCGGGGTGAGTGTAAAGTTGTTGGGCTGGGTCTTCCTCCCTGTTTACATTGCCAGCGGGGTGAGTGTAAAGTTGTTGGGCTGGGTCTTCCTGCCTGTTTACATTGCCAGCGGGGTGAGTGTAAAGTTGTTGGGCTGGGTCTTCCTGCCTGTTTACATTGCCAGCGGGGTGAGTGTAAAGTTGTTGGGCTGGGTCTTCCTCCCTGTTTACATTGCCAGCGGGGTGAGTGTAAAGTTGTTGGGCTGGGTCTTCCTGCCTGTTTACATTGCCAGCGGGGTGAGTGTAAAGTTGTTGGGCTGGGTCTTCCTCCCTGTTTACATTGCCAGCGGGGTGAGTGTAAAGTTGTTGGGCTGGGTCTTCCTGCCTGTTTACATTGCCAGCGGGGTGAGTGTAAAGTTGTTGGGCTGGGTCTTCCGCCTGTTTACATTGCCAGCGGGGTGAGTGTAAAGTTGTTGGGCTGGGTCTTCCTCCCTGTTTACATTGCCAGCGGGGTGAGTGTAAAGTTGTTGGGCTGGGTCTTCCTCCCTGTTTACATTGCCAGCGGGGTGAGTGTAAAGTTGTTGGGCTGGGTCTTCCTGCCTGTTTACATTGCCAGCGGGGTGAGTGTAAAGTTGTTGGGCTGGGTCTTCCTCCCTGTTTACATTGCCAGCGGGGTGAGTGTAAAGTTGTTGGGCTGGGTCTTCCTGCCTGTTTACATTGCCAGCGGGGTGAGTGTAAAGTTGTTGGGCTGGGTCTTCCTCCCTGTTTACATTGACAGCGGGGTGAGTGTAAAGTTGTTGGGCTGGGTCTTCCTGCCTGTTTACATTGCCAGCGGGGTGAGTGTAAAGTTGTTGGGCTGGGTCTTCCTCCCTGTTTACATTGCCAGCGGGGTAGTGTAAAGTTGTTGGGCTGGGTCTTCCTCCCTGTTTACATTGCCAGCGGGGTAGTGTAAAGTTGTTGGGCTGGGTCTTCCTCCCTGTTTACATTGCCAGCGGGGTGAGTGTAAAGTTGTTGGGCTGGGTCTTCCTGCCTGTTTACATTGCCAGCGGGGTGAGTGTAAAGTTGTTGGGCTGGGTCTTCCTGCCTGTTTACATTGCCAGCGGGGTGAGTGTAAAGTTGTTGGGCTGGGTCTTCCTCCCTGTTTACATTGCCAGCGGGGTGAGTGTAAAGTTGTTGGGCTGGGTCTTCCTGCCTGTTTACATTGCCAGCGGGGTGAGTGTAAAGTTGTTGGGCTGGGTCTTCCTCCCTGTTTACATTGCCAGCGGGGTGAGTGTAAAGTTGTTGGGCTGGGTCTTCCTGCCTGTTTACATTGACAGCGGGGTGAGTGTAAAGTTGTTGGGCTGGGTCTTCCTCCCTGTTTACATTGCCAGCGGGGTGAGTGTAAAGTTGTTGGGCTGGGTCTTCCTCCCTGTTTACATTGCCAGCGGGGTGAGTGTAAAGTTGTTGGGCTGGGTCTTCCTCCCTGTTTACATTGCCAGCGGGGTGAGTGTAAAGTTGTTGGGCTGGGTCTTCCTCCCTGTTTACATTGCCAGCGGGGTGAGTGTAAAGTTGTTGGGCTGGGTCTTCCTGCCTGTTTACATTGCCAGCGGGGTGAGTGTAAAGTTGTTGGGCTGGGTCTTCCTCCCTGTTTACATTGCCAGCGGGGTCAGTGTAAAGTTGTTGGGCTGGGTCTTCCTCCCTGTTTACATTGCCAGCGGGGTCAGTGTAAAGTTGTTGGGCTGGGTCTTCCTGCCTGTTTACATTGCCAGCGGGGTGAGTGTAAAGTTGTTGGGCTGGGTCTTCCTGCCTGTTTACATTGCCAGCGGGGTGAGTGTAAAGTTGTTGGGCTGGGTCTTCCTGCCTGTTTACATTGCCAGCGGGGTGAGTGTAAGTTGTTGGGCTGGGTCTTCCTCCCTGTTTACATTGCCAGCGGGGTGAGTGTAAAGTTGTTGGGCTGGGTCTTCCTCCCTGTTTACATTGCCAGCGGGGTGAGTGTAAAGTTGTTGGGCTGGGTCTTCCTCCCTGTTTACATTGCCAGCGGGGTGAGTGTAAAGTTGTTGGGCTGGGTCTTCCTCCTGTTTACATTGCCAGCGGGGTGAGTGTAAAGTTGTTGGGCTGGGTCTTCCTCCCTGTTTACATTGCCAGCGGGGTGAGTGTAAAGTTGTTGGGCTGGGTCTTCCTCCCTGTTTACATTGCCAGCGGGGTGAGTGTAAAGTTGTTGGGCTGGGTCTTCCTCCCTGTTTACATTGCCAGCGGGGTGAGTGTAAAGTTGTTGGGCTGGGTCTTCCTCCCTGTTTACATTGCCAGCGGGGTGAGTGAAAGTTGTTGGGCTGGGTCTTCCTCCCTGTTTACATTGCCAGCGGGGTGAGTGTAAAGTTGTTGGGCTGGGTCTTCCTCCCTGTTTACATTGCCAGCGGGGTGAGTGTAAAGTTGTTGGGCTGGGTCTTCCTGCCTGTTTACATTGCCAGCGGGGTGAGTGTAAAGTTGTTGGGCTGGGTCTTCCTCCCTGTTTACATTGCCAGCGGGGTGAGTGTAAAGTTGTTGGGCTGGGTCTTCCTCCCTGTTTACATTGCCAGCGGGGTGAGTGTAAAGTTGTTGGGCTGGGTCTTCCTCCCTGTTTACATTGCCAGCGGGGTGAGTGTAAAGTTGTTGGGCTGGGTCTTCCTCCCTGTTTACATTGCCAGCGGGGTGAGTGTAAAGTTGTTGGGCTGGGTCTTCCTCCCTGTTTACATTGCCAGCGGGGTGAGTGTAAAGTTGTTGGGCTGGGTCTTCCTCCCTGTTTACATTGCCAGCGGGGTGAGTGTAAAGTTGTTGGGCTGGGTCTTCCTCCCTGTTTACATTGCCAGCGGGGTGAGTGTAAAGTTGTTGGGCTGGGTCTTCCTCCCTGTTTACATTGCCAGCGGGGTGAGTGTAAAGTTGTTGGGCTGGGTCTTCCTCCCTGTTTACATTGCCAGCGGGGTGAGTGTAAAGTTGTTGGGCTGGGTCTTCCTCCCTGTTTACATTGCCAGCGGGGTGAGTGTAAAGTTGTTGGGCTGGGTCTTCCTCCCTGTTTACAGCAGCGGGGTGAGTGAAAGTTGTTGGGCTGGGTCTTCCTCCCTGTTTACATTGCCAGCGGGGTGAGTGTAAAGTTGTTGGGCTGGGTCTTCCTCCCTGTTTACATTGCCAGCGGGGTGAGTGTAAAGTTGTTGGGCTGGGTCTTCCTCCCTGTTTACATTGCCAGCGGGGTGAGTGTAAAGTTGTTGGGCTGGGTCTTCCTGCCTGTTTACATTGCCAGCGGGGTGAGTGTAAAGTTGTTGGGCTGGGTCTTCCTCCCTGTTTACATTGCCAGCGGGGTGAGTGTAAAGTTGTTGGGCTGGGTCTTCCTCCCTGTTTACATTGCCAGCGGGGTGAGTGTAAAGTTGTTGGGCTGGGTCTTCCTCCCTGTTTACATTGCCAGCGGGGTGAGTGTAAAGTTGTTGGGCTGGGTCTTCCTCCCTGTTTACATTGCCAGCGGGGTGAGTGTAAAGTTGTTGGGCTGGGTCTTCCTCCCTGTTTACATTGCCAGCGGGGTGAGTGTAAAGTTGTTGGGCTGGGTCTTCCTCCCTGTTTACATTGCCAGCGGGGTGAGTGTAAAGTTGTTGGGCTGGGTCTTCCTCCCTGTTTACATTGCCAGCGGGGTGAGTGTAAAGTTGTTGGGCTGGGTCTTCCTCCCTGTTTACATTGCCAGCGGGGTGAGTGTAAAGTTGTTGGGCTGGGTCTTCCTCCCTGTTTACATTGCCAGCGGGGTGAGTGTAAAGTTGTTGGGCTGGGTCTTCCTGCCTGTTTACATTGCCAGCGGGGTGAGTGTAAAGTTGTTGGGCTGGGTCTTCCTCCCTGTTTACATTGCCAGCGGGGTGAGTGTAAAGTGTTTCTTCTCTATATTATATATTGTAAAACAGTGTTTCTACATCTGTCCATCCGGCCAGCTGTCTATGGAGTGTGGACCCAAATCTCTGTTGGTTTTGCATGTTTCGGGCTGAACTTCTGATCTAGTGAGCCCATCAGGATGTTTCGTAGATTTATACTTATTCTAAATTCATCCGGGGGGTGGAGGATGTGCAGGGTCAATATATCATAAGGCTGTGGTCTATGTGTGGGTTCTGCCACACGTTAACAGTTTATTGCATCATGAAGTAACCGTGCAATGTAGTTCTGGGACACATTGAAACAATGTGATGCAATTTTTAAATGTTTTATAATGTGGGAGACTGCCTTGTTTCAGAAGCAAGTTATAACTTGGCCAGCACATGTGGTCATTATAATGGAAATGGGACCTCGCCGCCTTGGGGATTGCAATTTTCAAATGTTTCAGGGGTGACTGTCTGGGTTACTTGGCTAGTTGTCCACAAAATAATTTCTGATATTGTCGGAGTTAATTTTTGTGATGTGCTTAATGGTGCAGTCAGGGATTACAGTGCCCAGTCGCAAAGTGCATGTCTGTGATCATGAGCAAAATTGGTTCTGTTTATGATGGTTGCTGTGAACAGAAGTGTAGTTTTTGCTTTTGTGTCAATGATAACAATGCATACTATTGTCTATATACTATAATTATAGTCTATACAACAGTTGCTCATGCCCTACTGATGTAATGGAGTTAGTAGTTACTGACTGGGTAGAGGCACCCTGTAACTGTCAGTGTACGTGTCTGATGCCCTGATAGCATATCACAATTACATGTGAACTTTCAATGGTGACAGCTCAGAAGTAGCTGACTATTTTGCCGACTAAGATTGAGCTACGCGAGTAACTCGAGTAACCCGAGTGCCAATCGAACATACAAGATCACTTGTTCACGTGACCTTAAACAAGGTAAATTTTCAAGGCCGCTACCCAAGGCAATCGCTGGTTGGAGAGGATTCACTCGAGTAACTACATCATTAGCAGTGACAGCCAATTGGGAACGTAGGACTCTGCTGCACAAGACATTAATTAAACATTACATGACATAATCATTTAAATATGGATTAAAGTCACCACATTCTATGAATTATAATTTAAGACCAAGAAGATGAACGTCACAATTTACACACTGAACAACTGATTATTTTATTTATTTACATAAGGGGTTCATGTCCGTGATCACAATCATCGCTGTTCAGTTGGATTACTCTCGTGGTACTGCGTGCGCAGCGTAAACAGGATACCACATTGGGGTTACGTGAGTAACTCGCATAGGACAATCGAAGTCGGCCTTTGTGCTTTAGTTTACATGACACGAGCAGTATTAAAATTAAAATTGGATACTCTGTAGCATTGTCATGTAGCTATTTCTGTCGTTTGAAGGTGTGCACGCTGCCAGAATATATGAAGAAGCGCTTTGGTCGTTCTCGCATCTGTACATACCTGGCCACCCTGTCCCTTGTCCTGTACATATTCACAAAAATATCTGTGAGTATAAGCTTCTGGTATAGCAGTAATGTAGTGTTTTACTGGCTCTCGGTTATCTCTGAGCAAAATGTTGTATGCTTAATTCTTACACCTGGTTGAATTTATATAGTTATTGCTTCATAAACAATGCAGATGTCAAGCATTAAAAGATCATGTGATAAATGTATAATTGTCATTTAGTTAATACTATACTGTTAACTTTTTAAAAGCAGTACTTTACATTTCTAACAATCCTAATTGCAAGGAATATATTGTTCATGGCTCTAAGATTTTGTTACTGTATTTTGTAAGAAATTTGCTTACTTTGCACATTCCACAAACTATGCTCCAAAGTCACTGAATTTCTTACAAAATAATCATAGACTTAAAATAACATATAACATTGCTATATACCACTGGAATGGTGTGCTTTGAATATGTACAAACTACTGTTCTACTTTAAATGTTTATTTAGCGCCCATAAACATAAATAATGTCTGTTTGCTTTACACTACACATTGTTGTGATTACATCATCAGAGTGCATGCAGCTTCAAATAGAGGTGTGGCATCAATTAGAGGACATATGGTAATGAGGTGGCTGTTTGTTGCAGGTGAATCTGTACGCTGGAGCCCTGTTCATCCAGCAGGCGTTGCAGTGGAACCTGTACGTGTCTGTGTTGCTGCTACTGACTGCGACTGCCTTCTGCACCGTCACAGGCAAGACTCAGCAGTCCTGGGTCGCCCTCTGTCACAACCCTTGGTGGATAAAACATCTGTTTAAATGGAACAACTTTTAAGTCGCTGTTTTGATCTGCACTGTATCATGTACACCAGGATATAAGGAACATCAGATGTGTTGAACAGTTCTAACATATTTCCTATAGCTAGAGGGTCCATTACGTAGATAAATGTGGTAGTTACTGGACAGTTAGTGACTGCAGTGATGTCACTGAAACACCAATATTGTTTGCCAGGTGACAACACGGTTGGGTAGGATTAAAGAAGAGATGCTAAAATTGACAGTAATTGGTGCCACCCATACTTTAAAAAAAATGGAAATTTTTAGATAAAATATTTGGTCCAACATTTACCCTATTGTGTTTTCATGTGGGTTTAGTTCTGGTGTAAGCAGCTACAATACAGTCAAACCTCACTTTACGGTTGTCTCGATAATTCAGCTTCCTTGCAATTGTAATCATCCTAACCAAACCGTCTGTAACAGCATAGCATGGACAATTAGTTTGGCTAATAAGGTCACCTTGCCATTCAGGCCATATTTGCCCAGTGAGAGCAGTGAGGTTCCAGTCAATTGCTTAATTATGATAAATATATTATTTGGTACCACAGCCTTGATATACGTTAGTGAGATGGGTTTAAAAACAGAATAATTGGTATATGATATATTACAATCAAATTATTAAATATGATAACACGTTAAGTTTCCGTTATTGTCGGTATTCAAACGTGACAACAATTTGCAGGTGGATTGGCAGCTGTCATCTACACGGACACTTTGCAAGCATTTGTGATGGTTCTCGGCGCTACGATCCTCACCGTGATTGGTAAGTCATCGCATTGAGTTCATATCGATTCACGAGAATGTACAGTTTGTATGTTGCATAATTGTAGTGATGTCATTTCTGTACAAATTGTGAATTGTTAAAAAACCTGAATTGTTCAAGTTAAGAATTACCACACACACCGTATAATGTTAACATAATGATTATACAGTACAACAATACAAAGTCATAAAATCGTTAACGGTAAAAAATAAAAATGAAATGGTTAAAAATTAGTATCAGAGTGTAAATGAAACTACAAGGAAGAACAAGTGATATCATCATTGATCAGTCGGTTAAAATTGAGTGGATTTTATATTAGAGATGAACAATACTTGCTGCCAGGTCTGAACAAGGTGGGCGGCTTCCACGAGTTGTACTACAAGTACCTGGAGGCGGCGCCCAACGCGACCTCGTACACGGTCAACACAACGTGTGGACAGCCGCGGGCGGATGCGTGGATGATGCTGAGGGATGCTTCCAGCTCCGACCTTCCCTGGCCAGGCTTCCTCCTCGGACAGACCCCAGCCTCCATCTGGTACTGGTGCACCGACCAGGTACTGTCAGCGTTAATATGCCACCTTCTGTGGATGTAGATGTTTATTAAGGATGAACAGCGTTAAGATATTGTGTGCTGTGAGTATAACATGTGTCAGTTTGCATATGCGTTACGCACACACAACATTATTAAATTATTATTTTGTATTTATTAATTATTATTTAAAAACTTATTATTAATTAAATAGTCTTTATTTTAATTTTACTCTTATGCTAAATATATGTGTATTATGTTTAATTTAATATTTATATCCACTTTCAGTGTTGCTTTTCTAGTATTGTACAGCACCATAGAATATTATTGTATAAATATGATGCTGTATAAATCAATACATATTTACATTATTACATGCACCCATTGTCATAATATTCAGTAATAATGGTACACAAATATTTCAATCAAGTAGATTCTTACATATGTCTAATGCACTTCACTGTAGAATCAGAATGTGCTGACATAAAAAGTTATAACATAATAAACAGTGTATTAAATATTTTGCCATGCAAACATGTTCCTATAATAATTATTTGATAAATGTACAGTTTTAGTAAAGCTGTTTACATGAGTCGTATCATGTTGAAAAATGGTGTGAAGCACAAACTGTGACAGCAAAAGAACTTAGTAAGAACGGTTCAGAATCAGAGCAGAGAAGTGAGTAGATAGGTGACGCGTTAGCTTGGTACTGTGATTGTGTGTATTGCACTCCTAAAATAATAAAAATGTCATCTATCTGAAAACAAGGTACAAACAAATTATTTACAGTCAAACTGATTATTTAGAAATGTGAACAACTGTCCCATTAGACTACACAGATTATTAACCCTGGTAACAGGGCTTTGTAATATCATCGGTGAGAAGCTATACTTTATACAAAAAGATCACACCCTGTATAATAATTGGTCTCCAATTAAATAGGAATAACGATGAGTGATTTCTGTGTCCAAGACATAAGTTACACAAATGTAATACATTTTTATGATGTATGGAAATGTATATAGTCCAAATGCATATAAACTTTACATGATGGCCACTTGGTTACGGCCTCCCACAGATGATGGTCCAGCGTGCCCTGGCAGCCAAGAGCCTTTCCCACGCCCAGGGCGGGGTCTTGTTTGCCGGCTACATCAAGTTGATGCCACTCTTCATTATGGTTCTCCCGGGCATGATCAGCCGCGTCCTCTTCACAGGTATAGGGACAGTTCTAGTGAGTCACGGGTACAGGGTATTGTAGGTAGTGAGGGCAGGTAAGGGTCGTTCACAGTTGTTGAGCTTTACCAATTCATACAGAGCGAACTTGTTCTCCACGCCTCACTTTTCCCTGATGTAGAACCTAAAATGTCGATAACTGTCCAGGTTAATAATAGTATTAGGTCACAGCACATGCTAAGGACATAATTTTGTCACTGCGTTTACTACAGTTATGCAATATACAAATGATTAACTTTTTAACATAATTTCTTTTGGCATTTAACCATTCTATTAAATCTCTATGATTGAGTAGATGCCAATAACTGTGAATTTCCCATAATGTTGTTTGATAGCAAAGATACAGCCAGGCCTATAATCTGTTGTAGTATTCTCTGAGAGCAACCTTTTGTGGTGGTTTCATTTAGAAATGGTGGCACGGGGAATATTGATCAACCCACAAGTGGCATTTTCGTAATTGTCTACACTCTGCTTCAGTTGAGCAAAAAACAACCTTGTGTAGAATTTTGAAAGGTTTTGCACCAGATACTTGGAAACAAGTAGCATGTTGTGACCTGCCACAAACAATATTCCGTATGGTGCTATGCAAGTATCACGATTAGTTCAACATAATTTTAACAGCTGCTGAGTAAGTGATAATCTTAGATAGAGGTTTACTATTTTGGGGCATACAGTTGTGTGGTTGTCAATACAACAACCTGACTGGCGCCTCAAGTTCAATTCCCGGACTGGGCAGGCATGGTATATTTGCTGTAAAAACCTGGCTCTCAACATTGCAGACTATGTTTCCCTTGTGGCTCGGAGATCACATTAAATGTCGGTCCCATCTCAGTTTGGGGCATAGCAGAACCATTGAGGAAGACGAGCACCTGGCAGTGACCACGCTCAGTGCCAGCACAGAAAGGTTGCCTTGGCGATGATATTCTGAAACTAGTCAAGTGGAACTAGAGAACTCTTGTTCCTAAGTGGAACTGCCCAAATAATTGCGCTCATAAGGTACTATGAAACTATGAAATGGCACATTGATATCTAGGCCATGTAATTGGTTTAATTTATTAATGTGTCGGATAATTTATTGTCTTCTCAGTAATGTTTACTCATTTTCCTTGTGGTGTTAGTTATAATTTAGCAAGATTTCTCACTGTGCCTCGTTGTAATTGCAGTTCAGTTAGATCATTGACACTCAGTCAGTATTGCGTTTGTGCATGAGCGTGTATGAGTGTTCATGTATCGCTGAACGAGTCATGATTTTCTTACAGTTGTGTCTGGTGGCTCGAAACCATGCTTACTCTCTATGCTAAATGACATCATGGAGGACTGACAG
Source organism: Ridgeia piscesae (assembly GCA_025642075.2). Lineage (NCBI taxonomy): Eukaryota > Metazoa > Annelida > Polychaeta > Sabellida > Siboglinidae > Ridgeia > Ridgeia piscesae. Next base: position 125,138 of record JAODUO010000995.1, read on the forward strand.
CCAGCCCAAAATATGGGCTTGGACCCGGCCTGTCTGCATCAAAAGAGACGGACCGTAAAGAAGAATACCATGTCTGCATTATAGCAGTCCAGATGCATATTTTTCTTATTGTAAAGGGGACACACGAGTTTATATTTAGATTTGTTTTTATGCAGATCTATGCATGCTTTTATACCACACACACTTTTTACGCACGTATTGTCAGGAAGAAACAGTATTGTAGTTATGGTAAGAATAATAAACCTTTTGTTAAAAAACAGACTACACACCTACAGATTCAAGACATATGTCAGAAAAAGCGACAGTGCTTAGGTGCTAACTTGTATTGTCATAGTCGTTGTGTACGCTTTGGATTTTGGAAACACGGAAAACCCGTGTTAGGTGAGTAGAAGTTACATGGGAGAATATTTCTGTGTTGCAGAGGAAGTTGCCTGCGCTGACCCGGATGTCTGTGAGGCAGTGTGCCAGAACCGGGCTGGGTGCAGCAACATTGCCTATCCTAAGCTGGTGCTTGAGTTAATGCCTACTGGTATGTAAACACAATGTATGTACAGTTTGAGTAGTTACATTTATTTTGAGGTGGTTTGTTTGAATCCCAAAGCACTTTGGTGCGGATCTAGTAAAATGTATTAGTGTAGTTTGAAGAGTTTGTTTGTCCAAGACAGCAATCCAATTTACTTGCTTTCAATGTTAGAAACTGGTTCTAAATATTACCTGTATTGGAAATTTATCACTCATTTATACACATATGTGGGTGATAAATTTCCAATATACACGGAAATGGAAAAAACCTCTCATTAACTCATGGTCAATGGCTTTTATAAAAATTTGTGGTCCTACTAAAAAACAACTGGTGGTCCATACAATTATGAAAGTAACATATCATATACACAATATTTGCTGCATTGTCAATTTTGTAACAAATAATTTTGTAATTTGAAATATTGGTTATATGTGAGACATTTCACAACCCTGAGGAAAACCAAAATACATTCAGTCGTACAAGTGAAAGGATCAGTTTGGGTTATTAGCCTTATTACTGTTTGTTGTTTAGGTCTGCGCAGAGTCATGGTGTCAGTCTTGTTTGTTGTTATTTAGATCTGTGCAGAATCATGGTGTCAGCCTTGTTTGTTGTTGTTTATGTCTGTGCAGAATCATGGTGTCAGTCTTGTTTGTTTTTGTTTAGCTCTGTGCAGAATCATGGTGTCAGTCTTGTTTGTTTTTGTTTAGCTCTGTGCAGAATCATGGTGTCAGTCTTGTTTGTTTTTGTTTAGCTCTGTGCAGAGTCATGGTGTCAGTCTTGTTTGTTGTTATTTAGGTCTGTGCAGAATCATGGTGTCAGCCTTGTTTGTTGTTGTTTATGTCTGTGCAGAATCATGGTGTCAGTCTTGTTTGTTTTTGTTTAGCTCTGTGCAGAATCATGGTGTCAGTCTTGTTTGTTTTTGTTTAGCTCTGTGCAGAATCATGGTGTCAGTCTTGTTTGTTTTTGTTTAGCTCTGTGCAGAGTCATGATGTCAGTCTTTTTTGTTGTTGTTTAGGTCTGTGCAGAGTCATGATGTTTGTTGTTGTTTAGCTCTGTGCAGAGTCATGATGTCAGTCTTTTTTGTTGTTGTTTAGGTCTGTGCAGAGTCATGGTGTCAGCCTTGTTTGTTGTTGTTTATGTCTGTGCAGAATCATGGTGTCAGTCTTGTTTGTTGTTGTTTAGCTCTGTGCAGAGTCATGATGTCAGTCTTTTTTGTTGTTGTTTAGGTATGTGCAGAGTCATGGTGTCAGCCTTGTTTGTTGTTGTTTAGGTCTGTGCAGAGTCATGATGTCAGTCTTTTTTGTTGTTGTTTAGGTCTGTGCAGAGTCATGGTGTCAGCCTTGTTTGTTGTTGTTTAGGTCTGTGCAGAGTCATGATGTCAGTCTTTTTTGTTGTTGTTTAGGTCTGTGCAGAGTCATGATGTCAGTCTTTTTTGTTGTTGTTTAGGTCTGTGCAGAGTCATGATGTCAGTCTTTTTTGTTGTTGTTTAGGTCTGTGCAGAGTCATGATGTCAGTCTTTTTTGTTGTTGTTTAGGTCTGTGCAGAGTCATGGTGTCAGTCTTTTTTGTTGTTGTTTAGGTCTGTGCAGAGTCATGATGTCAGTCTTTTTTGTTGTTGTTTAGGTCTGTGCAGAGTCATGATGTCAGTCTTTTTTGTTGTTGTTTAGGTCTGTGCAGAGTCATGGTGTCAGTCTTTTTTGTTGTTGTTTAGGTCTGTGCAGAATCATGGTGTCAGTCTTTTTTGTTGTTGTTTAGGTCTGTGCAGAGTCATGGTGTCAGCCTTGTTTGTTGTTGTTTAGGTCTGTGCAGAGTCATGGTGTCAGTCTTTTTTGTTGTTGTTTAGGTCTGTGCAGAGTCATGATGTCAGTCTTTTTTGTTGTTGTTTAGGTCTGTGCAGAGTCATGGTGTCAGTCTTTTTTGTTGTTGTTTAGGTCTGTGCAGAGTCATGATGTCAGTCTTTTTTGTTGTTGTTTAGGTCTGTGCAGAATCATGGTGTCAGTCTTGTTTGTTGTTGTTTAGCTCTGTGCAGAGTCATGATGTCAGTCTTGTTTGTTGTTGTTTAGGTCTGTGCAGAGTCATGGTGTAAGCCTTGTTTGTTGTTGTTTATGTCTGTGCAGAATCATGGTGTCAGTCTTGTTTGTTGTTGTTTAGGTCTGTGCAGAGTCATGGTGTCAGCCTTGTTTGTTGTTGTTTATGTCTGTGCATAATCATGGTGTCAGTCTTGTTTGTTGTTTAGGTCTGCATGGGTTGATGATGTCAGTGATGCTGGCTGTACATCTTTATATTTGTTGTTGTTCAGGTCTGCGTGGGGTGATGCTGGCTGTATAACTTTCTGTTTGTTGTTGTTCAGGTCTGCATGGGGTGATGATGTCAGTGATGCTGGCTGTACATCTTTATATTTGTTGTTGTTCAGGTCTGCGTGGGGTGATGCTGGCTGTATAACTTTCTGTTTGTTGTTGTTCAGGTCTGCATGGGGTGATGATGTCAGTGATGCTGGCTGTACATCTTTCTTTTTGTTGTTGTTTAGGTCTGCGTGGGGTGATGATGTCAGTGATGCTGGCTGTACATCTTTCTGTTTGTTGTTGTTCAGGTCTGCGTGGGGTGATGATGTCAGTGATGCTGGCTGTATATCTTTCTGTTTGTTGTTGTTCAGGTCTGCGTGGGGTGATGATGTCAGTGATGCTGGCTGTACATCTTTATATTTGTTGTTGTTCAGGTCTGCCTGGGGTGATGATGTCAGTGATGCTGGCTGTACATCTTTCTGTTTGTTGTTGTTCAGGTCTGCGTGGGGTGATGATGTCAGTGATGCTGGCTGTAAAACTTTCTGTTTGTTGTTGTTCAGGTCTGCGTGGGGTGATGATGTCAGTGATGCTGGCTGTACATCTTTATATTTGTTGTTGTTCAGGTCTGCCTGGGGTGATGATGTCAGTGATGCTGGCTGTATAACTTTCTGTTTGTTGTTGTTCAGGTCTGCGTGGGGTGATGATGTCAGTGATGCTGGCTGTACATCTTTATATTTGTTGTTGTTCAGGTCTGCATGGGGTGATGATGTCAGTGATGCTGGCTGTATATCTTTCTGTTTGTTGTTGTTCAGGTCTGCGTGGGGTGATGATGTCAGTGATGCTGGCTGTATATCTTTCTGTTTGTTGTTCAGGTCTGCGTGGGGTGATGATGTCAGTGATGCTGGCTGTATATCTTTCTGTTTGTTGTTCAGGTCTGCATGGGGTGATGATGTCAGTGATGCTGGCTGTATATCTTTCTGTTTGTTGTTGTTCAGGTCTGCGTGGGTTGATGCTGGCTGTATATCTTTATATTTGTTGTTGTTCAGGTCTGCGTGGGGTGATGATGTCAGTGATGCTGGCTGTACATCTTTCTGTTTGTTGTTGTTCAGGTCTGCGTGGGTTGATGCTGGCTGTATATCTTTATATTTGTTGTTGTTCAGGTCTGCGTGGGGTGATGATGTCAGTGATGCTGGCTGTATATCTTTCTGTTTGTTGTTGTTCAGGTCTGCATGGGGTGATGATGTCAGTGATGCTGGCTGTACATCTTTCTGTTTGTTGTTGTTCAGGTCTGCGTGGGGTGATGATGTCAGTGATGCTGGCTGTACATCTTTCTGGTTGTTGTTGTTCAGGTCTGCATGGGGTGATGATGTCAGTGATGCTGGCTGTATATCTTTCTGTTTGTTGTTCAGGTCTGCGTGGGGTGATGATGTCAGTGATGCTGGCTGTATATCTTTCTGTTTGTTGTTCAGGTCTGCGTGGGGTGATGATGTCAGTGATGCTGGCTGTATATCTTTCTGTTTGTTGTTCAGGTCTGCATGGGGTGATGATGTCAGTGATGCTGGCTGTATATCTTTCTGTTTGTTGTTGTTCAGGTCTGCATGGGGTGATGATGTCAGTGATGCTGGCTGTATATCTTTCTGTTTGTTGTTCAGGTCTGCGTGGGGTGATGATGTCAGTGATGCTGGCTGTATATCTTTCTGTTTGTTGTTGTTCAGGTCTGCATGGGGTGATGATGTCAGTGATGCTGGCTGTATATCTTTCTGTTTGTTGTTGTTCAGGTCTGCGTGGGGTGATGATGTCAGTGATGCTGGCTGTATATCTTTCTGTTTGTTGTTGTTCAGGTCTGTGTGGGGTGATGATGTCAGTGATGCTGGCTGTATATCTTTCTGTTTGTTGTTCAGGTCTGTGTGGGGTGATGATGTCAGTGATGCTGGCTGTATATCTTTCTGTTTGTTGTTCAGGTCTGTGTGGGGTGATGATGTCAGTGATGCTGGCTGTACATCTTTCTGTTTGTTGTTGTTCAGGTCTGCGTGGGGTGATGATGTCAGTGATGCTGGCTGTATATCTTTCTGTTTGTTGTTCAGGTCTGTGTGGGGTGATGATGTCAGTGATGCTGGCTGTACATCTTTCTGTTTGTTGTTGTTCAGGTCTGCGTGGGGTGATGATGTCAGTGATGCTGGCTGTATATCTTTCTGTTTGTTGTTCAGGTCTGTGTGGGGTGATGATGTCAGTGATGCTGGCTGTACATCTTTCTGTTTGTTGTTGTTCAGGTCTGCGTGGGGTGATGATGTCAGTGATGCTGGCTGTATATCTTTCTGTTTGTTGTTCAGGTCTGTGTGGGGTGATGATGTCAGTGATGCTGGCTGTATATCTTTCTGTTTGTTGTTCAGGTCTGCGTGGGGTGATGATGTCAGTGATGCTGGCTGTACATCTTTCTGTTTGTTGTTGTTCAGGTCTGCGTGGGGTGATGATGTCAGTGATGCTGGCTGTACATCTTTCTGTTTGTTGTTGTTCAGGTCTGCGTGGGGTGATGATGTCAGTGATGCTGGCTGTACATCTTTCTGGTTGTTGTTGTTCAGGTCTGCGTGGGGTGATGATGTCAGTGATGCTGGCTGTACATCTTTCTGGTTGTTGTTGTTCAGGTCTGCATGGGTTGATGATGTCAGTGATGCTGGCTGTACATCTTTCTGGTTGTTGTTGTTCAGGTCTGCATGGGGTGATGATGTCAGTGATGCTGGCTGTACATCTTTCTGTTTGTTGTTCAGGTCTGTGTGGGGTGATGATGTCAGTGATGCTGGCTGTACATCTTTCTGGTTGTTGTTGTTCAGGTCTGCATGGGGTGATGATGTCAGTGATGCTGGCTGTACATCTTTCTGGTTGTTGTTGTTCAGGTCTGCATGGGTTGATGATGTCAGTGATGCTGGCTGTACATCTTTCTGGTTGTTGTTGTTCAGGTCTGCATGGGTTGATGATGTCAGTGATGCTGGCTGTATATCTTTCTGGTTGTTGTTGTTCAGGTCTGCATGGGGTGATGATGTCAGTGATGCTGGCTGTACATCTTTCTGGTTGTTGTTGTTCAGGTCTGCATGGGGTGATGATGTCAGTGATGCTGGCTGTATATCTTTCTGTTTGTTGTTGTTCAGGTCTGCGTGGGGTGATGATGGCAGTGATGCTGGCTGTATATCTTTCTGTTTGTTGTTGTTCAGGTCTGCGTGGGGTGATGATGTCAGTGATGCTGGCTGTACATCTTTCTGTTTGTTGTTGTTCAGGTCTGCGTGGGGTGATGATGTCAGTGATGCTGGCTGTATATCTTTCTGTTTGTTGTTGTTCAGGTCTGCGTGGGGTGATGATGTCAGTGATGCTGGCTGTATATCTTTCTGTTTGTTGTTGTTCAGGTCTGCGTGGGGTGATGATGTCAGTGATGCTGGCTGTACATCTTTCTGTTTGTTGTTGTTCAGGTCTGCGTGGGATGATGATGTCAGTGATGCTGGCTGTACATCTTTCTGGTTGTTGTTGTTCAGGTCTGCATGGGTTGATGATGTCAGTGATGCTGGCTGTATATCTTTCTGGTTGTTGTTGTTCAGGTCTGCATGGGGTGATGATGTCAGTGATGCTGGCTGTACATCTTTCTGGTTGTTGTTGTTCAGGTCTGCATGGGGTGATGATGTCAGTGATGCTGGCTGTATATCTTTCTGTTTGTTGTTGTTCAGGTCTGCGTGGGGTGATGATGGCAGTGATGCTGGCTGTATATCTTTCTGTTTGTTGTTGTTCAGGTCTGCGTGGGGTGATGATGTCAGTGATGCTGGCTGTACATCTTTCTGTTTGTTGTTGTTCAGGTCTGCGTGGGGTGATGATGTCAGTGATGCTGGCTGTATATCTTTCTGTTTGTTGTTGTTCAGGTCTGCGTGGGGTGATGATGTCAGTGATGCTGGCTGTATATCTTTCTGTTTGTTGTTGTTCAGGTCTGCGTGGGGTGATGATGTCAGTGATGCTGGCTGTACATCTTTCTGTTTGTTGTTGTTCAGGTCTGCGTGGGATGATGATGTCAGTGATGCTGGCTGCTCTCATGAGTGACCTCACTTCCATCTTCAACAGCGCCAGCACACTGTTCACCATGGACATCTACCACTTCCTGCGCAAGAGAGCATCCATCAAGGAACTTATGATTGTTGGCAGGTAAGTTTTGTCACCCTGTGGAGGAATTGTTTAACTTTAATATAACATGTTGCTTGCATTTTGACCTTTGGGCCAAAGGTCCAATGGAATTATGGCATCACTATGTAACCAATTTATGTTTGTCTACCTTGGTTAACGTGTCACTTGATTTCTGGCAGTGTACAATTTTGGAAATTCTCCTGTGTTTTATCTAGTTTTATTAATAGAATTATCTTTTCAGAAATACACATCATACACACACGCACACACACACAACACACAAACCGCACGCGCGCACGTGTGCACGCATGCACACACACTGGTAGTTACACTCTGACCCAAAACATAATGACCAGTATAAATAGTGACAGTTGTTTTGTTGTTGGACAGACTGTTTGTGTGTGTGATGGTGGTGGTCAGCATCATCTGGATCCCGATGGTCCAGAGTATGCAGGGTGGTCAGCTGTACATTTACATCCAAGCCATTGCTGCCTACTTGGCCCCGCCCATAGCCGCCGTCTACCTGCTCGCCGTGCTGTGGAAACGGGGCAACGAACAGGTACAGCCAGATGTTTTGTTACAGTTTACTACTAGTATAACATATTTGATAAGCAGCTTAAAGCCCTTCCATTGAAATATGCTTTTTAGTTATTTGGGCCAAAGATCCAACCTACCTATGGCATCACTCTGCGTGTGTCGCCCCCATTAGCTGCCATATCTCAGAAACCGTCGAGGACCTATTTTTCAAATTTTGCATAGACATCTTAGGGTACTGCCACTATCCACTAGACATACTTTGCAGTGCCTGTTTCTCAGGTCTCCTACAAACAGCCCAAACTTGGGCTAACGCAGGAGTTGTCCTCTAGAATTAGTGGGTCCGAGTCGACTGCAGGTTACACATTTACCCCCTGTGTGGGATCTTGCTCTTCCCCTGGCATAGACACCACACTGAAGGAACCACCACATCTAGGTTTGATTGAATCACTCTAAAGGTCCCCTATATATATATATATATATATATATATATATATATATATATATATATATATATATATATAATGTAAACATCTAGTCAAATCATGTTTACTATGAAATGTGCATGGATGTTACCGAATTCGCTGAGTAGAAAAAATGCATTGTTTTTACCCAGATTAGTGACCTACTACTACAGTGTATTCTGCCCCGTGATAGGGTGCCTTCTATGCTCTGATGCTTGGACTGGTGATGGGGGTCACGCGGATGTTGCTGGACTTCATCTATGTAGAGCCTCTGTGTGGTCAGATAGACACCCGACCTGCGATTGTCGCCAAGGTTCACTACATGTACTTTGCGATGATGCTGTTTGGCACAACCTGCGTCACCATGGTTGTCATCAGCCTGCTCACTAAACCACCGGCAGACGACCAGGTTTGTGCCTCAAACGTACCTAACTGTTTAGAAACAAAAAAATCAACATAGATTGTTCAGATTTAATTAACTTACAATATGCTCTTAGACGTTTTTATTTATCTGCATCTATCATGTGTACATATTTATTATTAAACAATTGTTGTAATGGTTTAGCTAATGTGTAGCAAGCAGTGAAACACCTGAATCGAACAGTGTAACTGTAATCTGGAAAGATGTTAATGGAGAGATACAAGTTTTCATTATCACTGCAGTAACATTGTGTGCAACACTGTGGTGCAGAGCTGCCTGGAATATCTGGTTTTCAATCAAGACCTGGGTTTTTAACCTTTGCCACCTTCACTTAGCTGTATGACTGAATATCTAACTATTGTGGTGGTGTGGTGTATGAATTATTGTGGTCTAATTGCAGCATGCTGAATGTTTAAACAGGGTCAGCAACGAAATAACATGTACACTGTACAAGCCTTGAGCAGTCCGTTAGACAGGGTGCTATGTCAGAAATAGTGCCTATATAGTCAAACACTGACAGTTGCAACTATTCGCCATTATTTTCTGCAGCTGATCCGCACAACATACTGGACACGCTTTGAAGAGCTGAGAAAACGTCCTCCCCTGAATACTATCTCGAAGGAGGAAGTCCCACTGCAGATTCGCTATAGCACGCAGGCTGGCGGTGACGCATTCACAGAAACTGGTTGTGAAGAAGTCCAACTGACAGAAGTACGCCATAAAGAGAAGGGTCAAGGCGACGGCAGTTCCACTGCCAACTCTCACCACAGCAGTGTTGAAATTGTATCAAGGGAACTGGAAAAAGGCCGGACTACGCCAACAGAAGGCATGTATTGTCATATAGTTACAGCAGCTAAGTTTGTGTTTTTCTTGGAAAAACTGTTGCTAGTGTTCTCACATAATTGTCATCAAAATGTTGTTGATCTAACTGATAATAAAATACGCTTTCAGTACCTGTATTATTTGTGCCACTACAAGTTAGGTAAAGCTAATGTTTCATCAAGCTACCTTTGCTCGACATACATACATGTTTGTAGGATGTACTTTAGTGTTAGAATTTATAATATTAATACATTAACTTTGTAGTGTTGTAAGTGCATCTCCTCCTAGATGCCAAAATGCCCTCATCTCTTTCTGTGTTCATTCACTTCTGCTGACCGTCGGCTTTTGACCAAACAGTTGATGCTGTTTTTGAGTAGATATATTGTATGAGGAGCAATTCCCTCGCAGGAGCCACTATCATACGTTTAAGAGAAAAACACTGTAATCGTAAAAACAGTTGCTCCTGGTTTGGTCTAATTTAGTAACGTTTTGTTACAGCTTAAGTATTGTTAAATTGTTTTGTGGTAATAACCACTCTACATGTAAATATAATAACAACCCCTTAACAACTTTGAAATCCATGTGCTATAATTTGTATAATACACCCTGTAATATATATATATATATATCAAAATGAAAAGTTTGTGATAGTCTATAATAGACGCAACTAACTTCATCCATTAGAATTGGCCACTAGAATTTACCTTTTCACTCTTGGCTCATTGATATGCCTTTTTCTGTATGTGTTTTAACACCAGGAACGAAGCAAGTTCCATACAACTATTACAAACTCTCTCGCTCTCTGTAGGGATTTCGGTGGTGACAGTGGCTCCCCCAGTGTCGAAGCCACCGTTCTGGCGCCGGGCCTTGATGTGGTTCTGTGGTCTCGACTCGTCAGAAGTGGCGGAGGCCCTGGAACATGAACAGGACACGCGGGTCGCAAAGATCACATCGCTGAAGCAAGACCCTCGGGCTAAACTCTTCCTCAACATCAATGCCGTCTGCCTCATCTGTATCACTGTCTTCATGTATATCTTCTTCTCCACGGGCAAGAGTTTTGGACGCTTCTGATCGGTGGCTGAGATGTTGTTTTAATGCACAGTTTCAATGTTACAGTTTGTGTGTAATTTGTACATGCATGTTAAGATGTGAAAGTGGTGAGGTTTGAGCGTGACACAGCTAGCATTTAAGAGACGGAAATGGTGGAATGGTTGACAACTTGACACATGTCACAGTTCTTGCTTCAAGGTCTGAAAAAAATATATGTTTAATGTGAGAATCAGATTCTCCATGTATGGGACCGATCACTGAGATGGTCATCAATTTCAGTCCAGTCATATATTTTGTACAATAATACCTATTTATCAGTCAGCAGATTGTCTGCTGAGAGCAGGAAACCAACTACGATAGAACTAGTATGCCGAATTGACAATGATTTTAATTTTGTTAGCCTCTGGGGCATACTTGTATGCTGCCACTGCTACAGGTCTGTGCCTGCACTTTGTTGACCAGGATATTTTTCAGTACATAGCGAGCACTACTTCTGCATCAGTAGATGTAGAGAATAGCACAAAGATTATACACTTGAGGGCTGTGATAAACTATTAATTATTGCACACTTAGTCCCTATAATGTCTTGAATTATGAATTTACGACATCATTCATGTATAGTACTGTAGTAATTGAAAGCGGTTAATTTCCATGGTTGTGATTGAAGTTCTTTCTCTAATATTGACTGTAGGCAGCGTTATTACAAACACAGACAGTAGACTTACAATATAAGTAGATGAAAATGTTGTATGTTAGACCACAGTGCATGGACACCTTGCATGCAGTGTTGGAGTGGTGATTGCTTGATGAACTGTCGGTGTGTGTTTGCAGTGTTAGATACGTTTCAAGAGTTAATGAATGCACAGTTGTTTATATTGTTTTAAATATATGTGCTTGTTGATGGCTTTCTAGAAGAAACGTCATCTTCATTGGGCTGTTCAAATCGACCGCTAAATATTATACGCAGATCTGATCTTAGGTGCATGGTTCATGTCATCGTAGAGGTCATCAGATGTTTGTTGAATCTTACCCAACTGACTTATCTAATATCAATACATTTTGTTACAAAAACAATTTCGGCCACGTCAGGTTATTTGACAAGAGTTCACAGGCATTTGTGAGCTATATTGTGAAATATGCATTTTTAGTGGTTGAAATATTTGACGGTAAATTTTATTTTTAAGAATATTTGAAAGGGTAAACTTTATTTTTATGAAAACATCACAAGAAAGACTGATGACATAGCAGCATATATATTATATTGATATTATATTTTAAGGGAACCTTGCCATGGAGATATTTTATTGTTAAACAAATGGGCAGCAATATGGCCAGTAGTTGGCTGGATATGATACCAAAATAACCACTGGTTAGTTTGAAAATCACGTAGTTGTCCATATGTTGATAGTTTTGTGGGATCAAATGACTTCTGTAAAATATATAATTTTGGGGCAAGTTAATCCATTCTAATTCGGGGTACTAATTAAGTGGCAAGACAAAAGATAACATGGATTTGAATGGACTATGTGTAGTGGTACACATGTTAAACTGCTATTGTTTCAATTGCTAGACAGTGCTGTTGATGGACTGTTAATGTTATTTAGAAACATGTTTATTTATTTTGATTTATACACTGGTTAATTTATTGTCTTATAAAGACAGTTTGTTTTGATGTTCAAAAGAAAAGTGAATTATATGGTAATTTATTATGCTTGACGAAAGCGAGTATAAATTATTGTAATATTTATTTTAATTTAAATAGATTTATAAGTACACTGATGGCAAAGTGGGCTTAACAAATACTACCAAAACATAACCTGGACAAAAAATTTATACTGAAAACTTATGTAATAGAACTTAAGATGTTCATTGTATTTTTTCTCAAAATGACGTGTTAAAAATGTGCATACAATTTTGAGACTGTTACTGGGTGCATTATTATCATTGGAGTTGGCCAACTTTGTCAGTCGGTGTGCCATAACTTATTATTGATCTCATCAAGACTTAGATATGAGTTTGCAGCTTGTCCAAATGGCTGAAATTTGAATTGTATATTTCCTCATTGAAGTTTGCTCTTTCAAGTGGAATAAAATATGTCAATTGAAGTGTTGTATTCTGTTTCCCCCGGCAGCATGGTAATCTAACTGCATTTTGCATACATTACATGTTTATGTTAATTTGTATACATCTACGTATTGATGTCATGAACAGTAGTCTACTCTAATACTGCCTCCACTCGTGATGTTTGTCACTACATATGTAATACCGGAGCAGTGGATGCCACATAACGACATCATAAGAGCAATAATTATTTGATTACGTTAATCTTTTCAACTTCAAATGTCTGATTCCCCAAGCACAGACAAGCTGGACTTTAACAACTTGTATATGTGCCATCTGCTGGATAACTGTGTTACATTATTTCAAAGGACATTCTGCAATACACCATTTGATTGCTTTAAATTTGATGTGTTTTATTAGAAAAACTGAAAACTTTAATAATAAGCATGACGTGGGGAATAATCAAACATGGATCTAATGGGTGATGTGGTGAACATTCTGTACACCAAAATAGGGATCTACAAGTAAAAATTTAGCGTGAGGCATCGGTGATGATCAGATAATAAAAAAAGTAAAGGTACGTTCTTGTATAGCGCAGTATCCAGTCCCGTTCAAAGCGCGTTACACTTTACTTCCCTGACAGACCTGTTCAATTGGACACCGTCTCAACTCCTCTGGGAAGCATCCAGCTGTATGCTACAATTAATGCTCATACACATATCCACCACTATCTATAACCAGGTACTCATTTATACAGCTGAATAAACTGGAGCAATGCAGAGTGAAAGAACTTGCCCAAGTTTTTAACACCGCAGCACAGGATTTGAACCCGGGTTCTCTTAGTCGAGAGCCCAAAGCTCTACCCCTGAGCCATTGCATTGCACATATAGTATAAACAGGAGCAAATTTGACATATGCCAATAGCTGTGGCAAACAGAAGGATGATAGTGAAAGCACAATGTTGTAGATAGTTTTATATGTTTTATTAATGACAACATTTATGTTTCATAACAAACTGTGATAGATAAATACTTCAATTCACAAATTACACACCTGGATTTCACCATTACACCTCCACCCAATGTCCCAAATACCGGGCAGTCAGATTACCACGTAACCAGATAATGGTGTAATTAATACGTGTACACACATTCTCAACACAGAAACAAACATCTAAATACTGCATATGGAATATCAACAAATATCTGTTGACTCAGAACTTTTATGGTTTAAATGAAAGAAAATGAAGGTTTGTAAAGCTCACTGGAAGTTTATACAAAAATAGTTGACCATGCATTGTAACCTACGGTTAATATCTTGGCGACTAATTTACCACAGGTCTACTTAGTAATATCTGTCAAATTAGGTTAAACTAAGATTATTGCACATATTTAAATTTATGTGCACTCTGATATGTAAACTAGCTATACCGTCATTTCTACACAATCACTACTGGGTAATGTACTCGCCGTCGAACATTAACCCTCAACTGATTTGTACACCAGGTGTTGTACACATATATTTAAATGACATTGCTATGAACACCAAAAAATATTCCTTTTAATATATCTATTTTTTATTTAATATTGCTAATAATTATAGTAATTGTTATTCATGTAAACCAATTCCCCCAAAACTGTGACCAAAACTATAATAATAGTACTAAATTGACCACATTTCTATTCACAACAGATAGTCACAGATACACGACAATACATTTACGAAGCCACCTAGTGGATGGCGAGATCGTTACAGCCAATTGTGCACAGACGGCTTAGGTCTTGTGAAGACCGTTCTTTGAATTGATGCATAGATTTATTGGTTCAGTGCGGTCGCTACATTTCACTTGCCGTGCCTCAAACTGTGGTCCCTGCCACTTTGCAAGGTCATCCGATCGACCAACGTCCTTGAAGAGCTTGTATCGAAGCGCCTCCTGGAGGAGAGTGGTTGCAGCAGGACAACTCTGCATGAGTGGGTCGTTCTCGACAGCATACAGTTGTTTGCGATCCATCATGGGGTAACGTACACAGGAGAGCACTTCTGCGACCATCGCAGCGTTACCACGATGCGTTTCTGGTTGATACTCCAACCACGACTTAGCGGCCTTGAAGAGGGTGTACTCGTTGCAGTAGAAGTTTCCATCCGCCAACATGCGTAGAAGTAGATCCCGGTCGAGGTCGTTCCAGACGCCGTAGCGCTCTTGTTGGATCTGCTTCTTCAGTCGCGCCTCAAGGTTATAGAGGGCAGCACTTGTGATGCGCGAGTTGTTGCAGAAGGTCAAGATCTTGATGACGAGAACAAGTGGGAATGTCTCGCTGGCGACCATCACAAAGCTCTTGACCACCGTCGTTGATCCCGTGGTGTTTTGGGATGGCATGGCTGCACTAGCAGTGTCCATGTCGTCTGACTCGCTGTAGTCCGAATCGCTGCTTGTGCTCGTTGTTGGACTGTCCAGTGGGCGAACAACAAACACACCTGGTGGTCTGGTGGCAACATCAATAACAGGCTTTGGAGAACGCGACATCACGTACACTTTCAAGCCATTCTCAATCACCTTAACACACTCGTCGTACAGCGGTCGGACGTCGTACTTATCAGCCAGCGTGAACAGAGGTATGACGACTGACTCGGTGATCGTGATTGTGCCTGTGTAGAAGTAATACAAAAAGCGATCAAAGATGGCAGCACAGTCTGGCTCCTCATTGAGTTCAAGTTCAGGTTCGCCGCATTCCTTCCACTCGGTGCCGAGCATTCGGGCAAACACCTCACTCCCCGCAGAGAGTATCAGACGATGAACATAGAAGGACTCGTCGCCGACCTTGAGTGTTGTGTCGCTGAGTGTTGGCTTGTTGTACAGTGCTGCTGTCGGTGGCAGTGTGGAGAAGTTACTGCGTGAACATCCAGACATGTCAGAGAGGAATGGACGAATGACGACGCGTGGATTGCGGCAGACTTCGCAAGCGAGGCCATCACACTGGTGTGTCTTGAGAACCTTCAGTTTTGGTGGCATGCTTCTCCTGTATTGATATGAACAAAACTGTTATTTCAACTATTTTCAAGATGTCTTATATTATTTGCATATATTAAAAACCCGCATGATGTGTAAGTACTATTAATTGATCCACAAGGCTTTTATAAAAACAGTCATATGTTTATTTCCATCAGTGATTATCTTTAGCAAACACATCTAAAGGTACGCGAGTTTTTCCGTATGTGAGATTTCGTGCCTTTTGTTTTTCGCATGGGTGTGTTCTGGGAGTTTGCATTGTTATGTGGCGATTGTCTGTATACTTGCACATGTATACTATGTATGGTGATTATTTGAACATGTGGTTATTGAATAACATTAAAACAATGCAGATCTACAAGTTCACCCACAACCCTGACTTACTCTTATTTGTTCACTAACCTGACCGAGTGTCAGGGCGATTTATTGCTAACAGAGTGATTAATGTGAGAATTAAAATATTTTTAATTATGTATTAATCACGGGTGGTGGAAACGTGGTTTCTTTGGCATTTCTATGTATTTTGTTATTCACCAGGCTACTCAGAATCTTAATTATGGCCCAGTCATGCAAAGCCAGGGTCATCAGTCAATGTCTGTAGGCACGGCTCTGTTTATATTGTGGTTTCCTGTTTTGATGTTTCGCAATCTGGTTTGGTATTTCCCAATTGGCCCACGGTTCTATTTAAACTGGTGTTTGGCGGCAAATCAGCCTCACTTGTTTCAGCAGCAGCTCTACTCAGTTATAATTGATATACATTGAAAGCGGTGTTAGTATTTTACCCGCGTAATTTTAAGCTCCCACCCACCCTCCCTTTATTGCCTGTTTGACTTATGTTTGTAGTTCTATTATTTTTTAATTTTACTTATGTTTGTAGTTCTATTATTTTATAATTTTACTTATGTTTGTAGTTCTATTATTGTATAATTAATGTATTGTGTAGATGTTAGTTAGTAGGTAGACTGCAGATAGTTAGTAGGTTTAGTCTGACTTGTAGATCAGGGAGTTTGCATTGTTATGTGGCGATTGTCTGTATACTTGCACATGTATACTATGTATGGTGATTATTTGAACATGTGGTTATTGAATAACATTAAAACAATGCAGATCTACAAGTTCACCCTTCGCATGTTTGTATACAGCTCTATGTATGGCTGTCTGTAAATCTAACAATGTTGAAAACATCGCTCCCACATGTAACTCTGCCATATCGATGCGAGGAGATGAACGAAACATGCGCGTGCATCCTCACATACGGTTAGGCCATGAGTCTAAATATATGGCTCACGTATGCGTAGACACTTCGTATTACTATTACAATGTTAATGATGTACGTATCGAATATTGTCTAGATATGCAGTTTGCGTTGTCATTGTTATGACGTAATTTGGATTGTGACGCGGTACGTTACTTGAGGATATGTACGTCGAGGAGAGGATAATTTCGTGCCAAAGCCTAGGCCAACGTAAAGCCTGGTCCGGGAGTGAATGTGGGGTTGGATAAAATCATTGCAGGCAGTGAACTGGTGCCTGGACCGAGTGTGATGGTGGTTGATGAAATCACGAACCGAGTCCGAGAAATTGTTTAGCTATTTGATGACTTGCTTTGAAACAATTACCGTATGATTAATGTGGTTATGCACATACGATTGACCAATATGCATCATGTTATAATGAAGAGCTCAGTTTCAATTTGTACTTACAAAGGTTGATAATTTGCCACTAATTAATAGTGATACGACAGCTGCACATCAACAACCCGAGAAAACCGGAAGTTTGTTGTGTTTATTCCGATGGTTCGACAATGTCGCCATCTGTCGACTATAGTGAAACTATACGTTGAAAAACACTTCACATACATTTCTCCAGCGCTTGACTGCATTTTTATTTTACAGCCCTTTAAACATAATGGCTATTGCACTTTATAAATATAATTTATATACAATATTATATACATTGTATAATGGAGGGTGTTTGTAAGTTTGGTTATTTAATATTCCGTTCTTAGGATGGTGAAGATACATAATATATTTGCCCACCATGGTT
>JAODUO010000995.1:152500-170000 GCA_025642075.2 Ridgeia piscesae
AAACGCTCATCTCCAAGGCAATTCACCACCGCCTCTAATAACCTCTCCGCTGAGCCGTAGACACGGGAGTATTCGCCGGGCCGTGCACCCGGTGAGAACCCGCAGACGATCGCCCGCAAACGGATATTGTGGTCGTTGGGTGTTGTACCCGAACCGTTTATAGAAAAAAAAACATTGACGACGGCTGAAGCACGACAAGTTTGTTTGACCAACCAATGTATTCGGACTGGTTGGTCGTGTGCGGTAGGTCGCATGTCAATCGATCAATAGAGTTGTCTCTCTGTCTGCAGCGAACTGTAGGCAGCATCAGTCGGTAGAGACACCGACGCTGTTCGCTGTTGTCTCCCTAGTGGACGCGCCGGGCTCCGTTCTACGCCGTCGCATTCGTTCTCATTCGTTGACATCGTGCGCCGCTCACCACCTGTCCTAGGACCCTCCCACTGCGCTATTGTATCTCACCGATGCTTCCGACAGAAGACAACCGGATGTCCTCGATGGACGACCGCTGCCGTCTGTTCGACCTCGTCGTCCTCACGGTCGCCATCGGCTCTCTGTGCCTCGTCGGACTCGCCGGCAACATAACGTCGTTGTTCGTGCTGCGTCGTCACAACGCCGAGACGGGCACGTTGTTCCTGCTGGAGTGCCTCGCCGTGTCCGACGCACTGCTCCTGCTGTGTTCGCTCGTCGTCTACAGTCTCGCGCCCATCCTCAAGTACACGCACTCGTTCTACAACGAGTGGGAATCAGCGCGGGTCTACGTGTGGCCGTTCGCGCTGATGGCACACACCACGACCGTGTGGTTGACAGTTCTCGTGAGCGTCACTCGTTACCGGACCATCTGCTCGAAGACTGTGAAAATGGCGGCGCCGCAGGTCGGTCGAAATCGGCTGCACGTCGTCGGAGTCGTTATCTTCGCCGTCCTCTACAATCTGCCTCGCTTTCTTCGAGCACCAGCCGATTGCCGCGTCGTCGCTACCGGA
The DNA here is from genome assembly GCA_025642075.2 of Ridgeia piscesae. Classification (NCBI taxonomy): domain Eukaryota; kingdom Metazoa; phylum Annelida; class Polychaeta; order Sabellida; family Siboglinidae; genus Ridgeia; species Ridgeia piscesae. The sequence goes on from JAODUO010000995.1 coordinate 153,481, forward strand.
ACTTACGTCATCGCCGACGAACGCGACGGCAACGCCTCTCGCAGTGCCCTCGGTCAAACCACTGAATGTCGGCGACAACCGAGTCTATCAGATTGTGTATTCGAACATCCTATATTACCCCGTCATGTATGTCGTTCCTCTACTTCTACTGGCCTTTCTCAACTACAAGTTAGTGAACGTCGTGCGCATCATCCGACAGCGGAAGCGCTTGTTGACCAGCTGTCAGAGGCAGGGGTCAGACCACATCACGGGCTGCGTCATCATGATCGTGTTTGTCTTCATCTGCTGCCAGACGCCGGCTCTCGTCAACCAGATCTTCTGGGCGGTGACGACGCCGGAGGAGCGAGGCTGTGGCCGCTTCCACTACTACTACACACGAATCAGTGACGTTCTCGTCGTGCTCAACTCGTCGGGGAACTTCCTCATATACTGTCTGTTCGGTAAGACCTTCCGCAAGATCTTCTTAGACACTATCCACATCGGGTCGCCTCCAAGGACTGATCACGTGTAAATTGGTACTGGCATCGACGTAAGCAGATGCAACTACACGCGCGAAGACGTGCTACAAGTCATTATTGGATTTTGATTTTAAGTCAAGAGTGGCCTGTGATTCTATGAACATGGCGCTGTCCGTGCAACTGAAATGACATGTCTTTCAAGATTTGCACAATATCCTATCACGCACTCGCATCTAAACAACCAACATATCTAAACTCAATGCTAACTCCAGCAAGGAATTCCAGAGAGCTACGCTCAACCAGTAGTAACCCACTTTACATTCCTCGGGTTAAGACGAAAGCTGGGACCCGAGCTTTCTCGGTTGCTGCACCAACTCTGTGGAATTCGCTTCCTGTCAGTGTCAAGTCGGAAGGTAATATAGTTTCCTTCCGCCGACGTCTAAAAACATATCTCTTTAATGCTGCCTATCCTCCTTAGCTTCCTAGAACCTTCGTCCATCCATCAACGACTCACGCACTGTTCTACGTTTACGCAATTGCTTAACCCCTTGGTTTTGTCGCGCCACTGAGCTTGATTTTCGAGGATATTGGCGCATAAGAAGTTATTATTATTATTATTATTCAACAAGGTTCTTAGTGTTTGTATTGGTGTAATCATGTCAACTATTGTTGCAAATGGCTATTTTTTTTTAAATTAAAAATGTAAGATGAATAGATAAAAAAATAGACTTTTATTTACTCAGTTGCTTTGCGCCTTCTGTACATTTCAAATTGTTATTTGACGAGTCGTAACTGACAACAAACACATACAAACGTGTGTTTTCTTAAAGTGCCTATGACACGGTTAGTACAAATCATGGTTCTTTTTGAGAAAGCAACTTTTAGCTATATAAAATGCATTCACTATATCACAACTTGTACCCTTGAATGATAGAGCCGACACATTCACCCATAAGTGTGATAATTCACCGCTATCTAGTGGTTGGTTACACCCATATCGCGCCAACTTGTGACGTCAGTGGGAGAATGTTTTTCAGGTCGAATCAATCACGTTATACAAAGTACTTACGTAGACGTCTGACGTAAATTACGTAATTTAGAACAATCCTAGAAAACACGCGACGTGTTGTAAACAATGTACGTAATACGTCGCTGACGTCACCACTGATTTATTTTTCTCATTATAATTTACGGCGCGAATTGTAGAGTTTCTGCAACATAACTATTTACCTACCTAATTTGCAAATAACGGATCACATTAATTACACTTATATTTGGAATATGAGCAAAAATAACACAAACTGTGTCATAAGCACTTTAACGCTGGAATACATGCAAATGTTCCACTGGACAATGGGCTACAACATGTAGACCCCGATATCGAAATGTGATGACGTTGTCCTTTTGAAGTGTTCAAGTATAATGTTGTTACGTATAAAGCTGTATGTGTAATACAGCCAGAAGCGATTCATATAATTCGGTACTGTTTTGCTTTTATATGGTTTCAGTTTTATTATTCTTGGTCACCGGAGAGCACAAATGTTAAGAAAATATTGTCTAGAATATGTCCTTTGTGTTGGTAATCGGATAGATATCTTTTCTTTAAATTTAATATATAATAATTAAATTATAATATTATAATAAAATGTATAATGTAGTTACAAAATTCCCCCTAATGTACTGCTATGCGACCTGTCATAGTTTATTCGTAACTGTAACATTAACATAACGATTCGGCATCTTAATGATATTTACGAATTTACAACGATTCCGGGTTACAAATGTGGTTTAAATTAATGGTCTCACGTAATCTGTTCCAAGAATCTTCGGATGTGCACAGATGCATTATCCTCATAAAGATGGTGGTATCACTAGCAGTTGCTTCTTTAGTTTCAAGTCAGCGAATTTACCTTTGCCGTCAAGATGACAAGTGTTATTGCTAAGAATCTAAACTGCTAGTGTCGATTTGCTTATTGGATTTTTTATTGGAACATGTCATGGATATTCGATATTTAAAGTTCAGTCACTCCCGTGCAATAAGACACGACACCGGACTATTTTGATTGTCTTGTGAACTGTGGTTTGTGAACTGTAGCCGACCAGGATTATTTTGCGAAAAAATAAAATTCGAAGAGATAGCAGATATGAAAAAACCCGATATGAAAATGTATTTCATGTAGAATCCAATAGCCGTACGGAAATTGCTTGCTTGTAATTTGATAGTTCGCTATTGATTGAAGATCACCAACAAAGCCAGCGAATTGACAACGTGTTGTAACCTTGGCACCCGCAGTAATACAATTATAATTGTTGCAAGAGAGACGCAAATGTCAAGTGATACATTCAATCACAAAATTATGAAACCATTTATGTGTCGACCACTGGTCGCTTGTCACTGCCCTTGTTTGGAGTTCCGTCGTCAAGGTGATCCGCCATCTTGGATATACACTTGTAACCGATTGTTGTACATTGTCTACCATTGGGCATGCAGAAAGCCTTTAAAAAAATGAAAACATAATGCTATTTCATATGATCGTGAAAATATGTGCAACTGAAAGTAGTGTGTTGTTTCCCTCGCAGTATTGCTATGGGGCCTGAAGTGTTTACGTACAGATGTTATGGGGCCGTTACTACGATACGAGACCTGATTTTACGTAATCGCAAATCGTCCCGTTGTTTGTGCAATTCTTATCGCCGTGTAGCTTGTCGTGGAGTGTGAAATTCGTTTCCCTGTGCCGAGCTATCGATCATCGCTATCGCTTGTGAGCTGACATTTCTACAACATGCATGCGTGCGTTTTGTTTAGGCGGCAACAAACCTTTCTCGTTATTGCTTATAGATCGTAAACACACATAAATGTGATGAAATTCTGCAAATGATAATTTAGCAGTTCAGCCGCCGCACCGAGTACAACTGTCTGGTCACTCGCACCTGTCTCTGTGGCGTGTATATATATATATATATATATATATATATATATATATATATATATATATATATATATATACCCTTACAAAAATACCATTCAAATACCATTGAATAGTACTTGAATGATCCTAGGGGATATTATGGCCAAGGGTATTTGAATGGTATCTAATGTTTTTTTGAATGATATTTTGGATTCTTTGTACCGTTCAATGGTATTGAATGGTATATTTAATTACCGTTGAGAGTACCACTGAGTCTTACTGAAATATCATTGAATGGTCCAATGGTACTGAATTATACTGAATAGTAATCAGTGGTATATCATTGGCTCTTTTTTGTAAGGGAGGGTCGCCCACTCGGCGCATATCGACCGGCGCATCCTCGATCAGGCTATGGTGGCGCCGCCTACACCAGTGCGTGCTAGCAATACTGATCAGCTGCGTGTGTGTTGATAAATTGGCTAGTACTACGAGTCCGCGGCAACGTCGTCTTAATTATGTAATTTATTTGCGTAACAAAGTTGGCCTATGAATGTCCACATTATCCCATACACTACACTATTTATATTCAATTATAGTATATTAGAATCCCAAATTAAAGCATAATTGTAATTAACGGTTCGTCGTTTAGAAGCTAATACTGACATCTTTGTGTGGAGAAAATTACCACTATGATGGATATACGCTGTCAGGAGTAGCACAGAGCTTGGCAATGTGAAACAGGAACGCGTTAGAAACACAATCGGATGTTCCAAACTTACGTGTCCAAATATATATAAATTGTTGTACTTATACATGCGTCATTCAGTGGTGTTATATATAAAACAAATTGTAATGAAATTGAACTATTAGTTTCACGCTACTGCATGTATTTAGAACTATATATTATACCCTTTTCAATATGTTATAATGCCAAAAGTACGCATTTAACATATTTTAAGGTTCGTCGTTTTTGCACTACACGTCCCTCGCTTAAGTTGAACAAATGTGTCTCAAGTGTTAATCACCATGTCCACATTTTAGTTGTCTTTCCATATTGAAGTAATACATATATTGTGAAACTACAAAGAATACACCAACCAGGGGCGTAGCTAGATATAAATGCAAGTGGAAGCACTAATTAATGATGTTCTAAATTCAATCACCGGGGTCTGGTGTTCCAAAATGTTGTGTAGCGTGTGTGACGATCCAAACCAAGTTACAATAGTTACAGCCTTTTAATAATAAGCCAAGATAAATACTGTAAATTGTACATGTGTTGTATCTAAGAATTAAAACAAGTAAAAGCTGATATTTTTAGAGTTCCGTATTGTCTTCAACATCGGTTCAGTTACTACACCCCCTTCATTAGGGGCTAAATAATAGGTTGGGGTATAGGTCGGGGTTGATTTCTTGAATCGTCGAGTGTGTCTGGTTTCTCTGCGACATTCACCATTTCCCATATTGCTTTCCAGTGATCCACTTCGTTTTGTAGTTCACGCAGATTTGCAGGCAAGTTGTCTTTGAACACCTCGTACATCTGGGCTATTCTTTCTGGTGTCATATGCAACAATTGTTTCGGTGTGATGTAGACCTACTGAGCCACGTAGCGATCTTGAGCCATTAATGCATGAATGGTTGGTACATCGCCCTCTTCTTGTACTGACAATGGGGTGTCAGCTGGAACATTTTCGCGGTGTCTTTGTTTCCAGCAAGGCTTGCTTGGTTGAACTTCATATTTCGCTGCCAGTTCCACAGCGCCTTCATATCATTATAGAAATGTTGTCAGAGGAAATATACTTTGGAATACATGCTCATGTTACCAATGAAGTAAAACCTTTAGATTGACAACATGTAGCCCCATGCTTTGCCATTACCACCAGCCTCCAATTATTACAGAGCAGACACTACAGCTGTGAAGGCAGACCCGAATGTACACAGTGCGTTGGCACGTCTAGCCCATCTCGACTCACAGAGTGACTGTAGTTTGGTTTTGTTGTTCGCGCCAGTTTTAGCTTCTAATCTTTTAATCTTAGCCCATGGACGTCAAAACATTGATCAATTGAATTCGTATTTACCCGGCTGCTGCATTGCCCAGATAGCCTTCAAAATGTTGACAAATTGTTACAAGTGAATGATGATGCTTTATTTGCCAAAGGCTATGAACATATCTGGGCATCCTCTGGCCACCGTTTGAAGTGGACATTTTGTGGTTGCCTTAATGATGTGGAAGCACGTTCGTACGTGCGTACGGCTAGCTACGCCCCTGCCAACAGGAAAAATATTTTAAATAAGGTGACTTAAAATGGGAATATCCCAAAATATAGCGCTTTCTTAATGTCGTGCAATCATGATTATTTAGGCAAGCCCTTTTTGGTAATGTACAATTAATACAATGGCGCTAATTAGAAGATGAGACAGTCATAATGGTTGCCCCACGGTATTCGCAGCACCACAGTGTTCAGAATTTTGATACAGTAAAGCGATATACATGTATACACGACCGGATACTAATGTCTTACTATAGGAACGGAATCATTGCAATATTCCCGACGAAATCAAAAGCATAAATTCAACAGAACATTCTAATAACCACTTGTTTTTAAATTTGACATTTTGACATTCCGCATCCATGTAGAGTGTGCCTCCAGCGACGCTGTTGCTGCTGTAACAGCAGATGTCATGACATTAACACGAGGCAAACATATTTTGAGGCATGTTTTTATAACAAGCGCAAATCACGTGAGTGCAGTGCGCCATAACCCGTGACAATGATCGAAACAAACGCAATACTTTAATGTGTTGAACGGAATTTTAATGAACTGTTCACAAGAATCACCTCAGGAAAGTTAACGAACAGCCCGAGGTATTCGAGGTATAAATGCCTTGCGTTGCAGAAACGTCACCCGAAGATTATGTAACGGCCATAAAAATGTAAGCCCGACTACGCCACTGCCTTCTCTCGTACGGCGACTAACCACCAGCCAGCTATCGAGCCGGTCTGGCGGCTTTGTCAAGAACAACACAAAGAACTATCCCAGGGGCGCTTATTACATTCGTCTCAGTGTCGGTGCATGACCCTGGCGTGCTAGGATGTAACGAACGTACATAAAAGTAACTGCAATCACATTTCCTGTTGCCAAACACATTCGTCACACGGAGAAGGGCAATACCATTCCAGAGAAAATGTCCGTGTTCAACAATTGACATTGCTTTCTGGCAGACCGTAAGCGGCTTAAATGAGCGAATCAATTTCACGGGTTGGCTACAATGATTACGCAAATTGTAACAATTATAGAAAGGACGCCTGACTTTATAAACAATTGGTCTATCCTTCACGCAACCAACTGCTTTTAGCAAAAAAACTGCGTAAAACTATCAAATATTGGCTGCCTAAACAAGTGCATTTCGTCGTACATTTTGTTATTGTTGAAATTCTGGCTTCAGAAGATTGTCTAATGACAATAATGTAAGGGAACGATATCAACGTGTCAAACAAATGTACTGTTTGTATGTTTGTTTCAATAATGATGACTATGACGCAGTGGTGATGACGATGATCATAATGATGCTAAATAATAATATTATTATTGCTCTTATATAAATTTCGAAAATCAGATCTCACAATCAAGGGTATCAAACCTGAATCGCTCAGCGCTATCAGGCTGATTTAAACTGATGACCGCGCTAACCAAGTCACACACGCAGTCGTCTATATTAATTAGAACGCCGGCTACACGGCGGACGTCGTGCTGGGTCAGAATGTGTAATGGACTTGGTTTTATACAACGACCTGTTGCAACCAACGGGAAGACAAACTATCTGGTCCCTGTCACGGCGGGGAATGAACCGTTGATCCCGCCACCTGCAGTACCTAGATGTTGTTTCCGCTAACCTAGCCACCGCGCCATGTTGCACATCCCGTCGGCCTAATCGAAAATGATCTACGATGACAGGTGAATCTCGGTTTAGTGAACAACGGTGATTGATATGGAATTGTCCGTTGTTGTTTATGAACACATAAAGCAGTAGGCCAGAGTCCATCTATATGGAGTCTCTCATTAAGCATTTTCTGTTGTTTGGCCTATTGCTTTTGATCGAACCGAAAACAATTGGTGCCATTCCCAAGTGGCACACGTCTGGGTTTTGTATCTGCTTGTTATACACTTCATAGACAACATACGGTGGCATAACGTCCCTGGGAGATTGAGAGTTATGCCGGGCTCCGGATTATAAACCTATTCCCTTATTGACTCATACGCTGAAACGTTATGGAAACTGCGCTACTCTGTAGAGAAATAGGTCGCGCGCAAGACGCAACAAAATGCTTATGTGTGGCATACAAAATTGTTGCAGGTTTACGTATTCGAAATTTTAAAACGCCAGTAAGTTAAAAAATAAGCAAAAGTGTCCATACATTCAGTGACACAGTTGTAGATGACATAATACTAATACTTATATAAGATAACTTCTATCTCTTTTTCTGTAGCTTCGCCTATGCCTCTACTCTTTGGAATATGTCTCCTTCTAGTGAGCAATTTAAAATATTGCAAAATTCCACCGCTACTTAAAGCATGCCTTTACAGCCTTGTATGTCCACCTTAGCAACAGGAATTGTTTATTGATTCTGAGACCGATTAACATTTTTGTATTGATGCGTTTCTGAGCGCTTGGTTTCTAAGGACGCGATATAAGTTATATATATATATATATATATATATATATATATATATATATATATATATATATATATATATATGCTATTAATTGGACATTTGTAATGACTTCTTATGCGCCAATATCCTCGAAGATCAAGCTCAGTGGCGCGACAAAACCAAGGGGTTAAGCAATTGCGTAAACGTAGAACAGTGCGTGAGTCGTTGATGGATGGACGAAGGTTCTAGGAAGCTAAGGAGGAAAGGCAGCATTAAAGAGATATGTTTTTAGACGTCGGCGGAAGGAAACTATATTACCTTCCGACTTGACACTGACAGGAAGCGAATTCCACAGAGTTGGTGCAGCAACCGAGAAAGCTCGGGTCCCAGCTTTCTTCTTTACCCGAGGGATGTAAAGTGGGTTACTACTGGTTGAGCGTAGCTCTCTGGAATTCCTTGCTGGAGTTAGCATTGAGTTTAGATATATTGGTTGTTTAGATGCGAGTGCTTGATAGGATATTGTGCATATTTTGAAAATAATGCGATAATGCACAGGGAGCCAGTGCAATGATTTTAGAAGCGGCACCGAGCTAGAAAAACGAGGAGAACTTGCCAAGCAGTTCTGGACACGTTGAAGTCTTGCAATATCCTTGTTCGCAGTATTGTAAAGGAGAGAATTGCAGTAGTCAAGTCTGCTGCTTACTAGAGCTGCCGCGATGGTTTTAGCAACAGAAAGTGATAAAAATCTGCGAATACGACGAAGATCACGGACATGGTAGAAACAGCAACGGCATGTTTTTGATATGTGCTGTTTGAAAATTGAAGCTTTCGTCAAAGTTAACTCCGAGATTTGAAACTGAGGGGCTGGTGTTACACTCTGACTTAGGATATGTGTCGGGAAAAAGCCGTCGAGTTTTGCACGCTGCGTTACGGTACCAATGATGATAAATTCGGTCTTGTTTGCATTTAACTTTAGTTTACTATTTTTCATCCAAAGGGAGACATCTTGGAGACAATCCCTGAGCTGGTTTAAGGAGCGGCAAGCATCTAGTGTAGTCAACGAAATGTAGATTTGGGTGTCATCGGCATAAAGGTGATGATCCAAGTTCTGACCTTGGATAACAGAGCTTAAAGGTGTTGTGTATAAAGTGAAAAGCAAAGGCCCCAAAACAGAACCCTGTGGGACACCACATGACGTGGGCAACATGTCTGAAAAGCAGTTACCTATTTTAATGGCTTGCTGTCTGTCAGTAAGATATGAAGTAAACCAGCTCAGGGCTGTGCCAGATATGTACATTACTGCATATATAAAGTTAAAATACAACCGTTCCACGAAGATAAAGAATTATGTTTAAATAAAATAATAAAAATGCATATACTAATATGTCAATATGCGTGCTGCCACGTGATTGGAAAATACTACTAAGTGTACCTTTTCACATTAACAACAACAGCAACAATAACATACTTAATGCTACTGAATAAGTTTAACAAGGTTTAACAAGTTGCCGTCCAGAGCCAAGCTCCAGACGGCTTGTGAACAAGGAAGCCTATGACTTATCGAGTGTTCACTAAATTAATAAAATTACTTATAAAAGTGTACATAAATTAGTATTATACTTAATATTATAAATACAAAAAATTAAAAATGCCACTAAAATGCTACATATTAAAATACTGTTGTCTCTAAAAATACATAAGTAAAAATAAAAAGGATAAGTTGTCTCTGCAAAATACATAAGTATTATAAACAAATACATAACATGTCCTACAATAATAAAAATTTGTTATAATAATAAATAAATTAAAATAAATATATGAATAAATAATTTAATGAGTATTAAAAAAAATAGAAGTGTTCAACTTAGGTATAGCCCGCCCTTATCAGATAATTGTCAATTTTATTGTTAAACATATTTACACTGCTGGCATTTACACAATCATGACTTCATTGATTCCAATCATTTATTGTTGTCTGGGAGAAGGAGAATGTTCTTTTATCTAACCTAAAGTGTAACTTGACTAACGCTGCCTTATGTCCCCTTGTCATACTATCTTCTTTTACTTTGAAAAAACATTTTGCTATCAATATCTTCATATCCATTCAAAATATTTAAAACCTTCTATTATGTATCCTCTTAATCTTCTAGTTTCTAATGTTGTCAATCCACATTCTAACAGGCGTCTTTCATAGCATAAATGTTTAAGTTCTGGAATAAGTTTAGTTGCCCTCCGTTGAACTCTTTGTAGTTTATCGATGTCTTTCTTATGATATGGCCTCCGTGCCTGAATGCAATATTCCAAATGTGCCCTAACTATTGCCTTGTACAATGGTATGATCAATGTCTTATCCATATATGTGATGTTCCTTCTAATTAGCCCTAATATTTGGTTGCCCTTTGCAGCAGCAAGTCCACATTGCTCCGAAACGTTTATGTCGGCACTAACTGTAATTCCCAGGTCCTTTTCTTTTACACTTGTGCCTAATATAGTATTGCCCATAAATGATTCTTTCCTCACATTACCATGTCCAATGTGGATGCATTTACATTTACAAACATTAAATAACATCTGCTATTTTTCAGACCATTTGACTAACTTGGTTAGATCATCTTGTAAAGTTTCTTTATCTGCATCAGTTTTTACAGTTCTGAACACTCTTGTGTCGTTTGCAAATTTAAGTACTTTACTTGATAAGTCATCATCAAAATCATTTCTAAATATCAAAAATAATATGGATCCCATCCAGGGTTGGGTTCAAATACGTATTTATATTTCAATACCAAAATTTGGTGTATTTGTATTTGAATTGAAAACCACAAAAGGGTGCGTATTTGTATTTATTTGGTATTTGATATTTGGTCTGTATTTGAAAAGTACTTGCACATACAATCAAATACACATAAAACTTACCAACAAAAGGTAAAGCACTGCCTGACATAAACTGGCTCAAGAGTCAAGACAGAATGTATTTCACACCTGGTCAATAGTGGGCAGATCGCACTGAGAAAGTTGGCCTACAGTGAAGCTGGTCAAAATTTGCATCAATGGATGAATGGAAGCCATTGAAAGCTTATCTATAGCCACAAAGGCAGGCATTCACCGGGAATGTGTTTCAAAGAATCATGCTGTGTAAACATCTTGGGCAAAGACAAAAGAACCCAGGTTTCCTCCAGTGCAGGGGAAGAGTTACCCACTAGTTGGTACAGTAGTATAGAAACTACAGATAAGGAGTCTAGTAAACATGCCTGCCAATTAGTCTACAGCAGTCAATCAAGCCTTTCTAGGAACAGTGACCCTAATCAATTCTAAATATTTTGGTGGACTAATGGACGCTTGTGTTTACCAGGCATGGGGTCAAATACATTTGTAAAGTATTTGATACTTTCAAATACTTTTTCAAATACATTGTCAGTATCAACATTTCTGTTTCGTGATTATGTGTATTTGGACCCAACCCTGGTCCCAACACCGACCCCCGTGGAACTCCACTCAAAACTGGTTTCCAGTTTGATATCCCACCCTCTACTATTACTCTAATGGTTTCTTCAGTCTGTCAACCATGCTTATATCTAACTGATCATACTTTCCCCTATGCCATAGCCTTTTAATTTAATTTTCAGTCTTTGATGTGGCATTTTATCGAATCATTCTAAAAATCTAAGTATACTACATCCACCGGTGAACCATCATCAACCCACTTAGTAATATCTTCTAAAAACATAAGAGATTGGTTAGACAAGACCTAGCTTTTAGGAACCCATGTTGAGATTCAGTTATTATTTTTTTTAAACAAAATCTACCACGTGGTCTCTAATAAATGTTTATAATAATTATAATAATTTTCTGTTTTACTTCACGATCCCTTTTGGAATAATGGTTTAACATTTGCTTCCTTCCATTCTGATGGAACAATTCCCTTTTTAAGTGACAAATAAAAAAAATTGCAAGTGGTATACTGATTTCGTCTACAATTTCCTTACGAAGTTTTGCTGGTATTCCGTCAACTGCAGATGATTTGTTTTCTTTCATCATCTTAATCTTTCTTGATATCATTTCAGGAGTTACAAACAACTGCCCTAAATTATTTGATTCATCACCCTCAAATATCCTAGCAGGTAACGGCAGTGAACTTGTATCTTCTTTAGTGAACATAGAGCTGAAATATTCATTCAGGTCCTCTGACATTTGAAACCCATCAGATACTACATTATCTGCGCTGTTTTCTAGTGGTCCTACCTTATCTCGAACCTTCTGTTTACTCCTTACATAAGCGTAGAAACTCTTACTATCATGTTTTATATAATTCGCTAATTTATGTTCAAAAGACCGTTTTGATCTTCTCATTTCAGCTGTAGCTAGCTTAAGGGCCTCTTTATAATTGTTATAGTCTTCTATATTTCCAGTATTTCTGTGTCTTCTCCATATTACTTGTTTGTAGGCAATGTTTCGTATAGCTTCTTTTTACAGTGTTTCTTTCTAGATCGTTTCCCGTGATTTTATTACAGGAACAAAAGTTTCAATAATGCCCTCAATCTCATCTTTCAAAATTATCCAACATTCATTAAATCAGTCCAATTTATGCTTGCTAAGTAGGTTCTCATTTGTTTATATTTGCCTTTGGTGAACTTTCTCCTCCATCCCTTTTTGCCAGTAATCTCTGTTTATATTTTTTATACTAAAATGATAAAATGAATCTGATTATGGTCACTAGATCCCAAAGGCTCACTTTTTTAATATTATCAACTAATTCGTTTTGAGAGGAGAATACTAAATCCAACACATTGCCACCAGTTGGTTCTAAACATGTTGTGTAAGGAAACATTCCTGTATCAGAAATAAATACTGCTGGTCATCTCTTCCAACACTCTCTAGTGATTTCCACTTAATATGACCATGATTAAAATCACCAATTATAACACATTTCCTTTTACTATTCTCCTATATAGCATTGTGCAATTTTTCATCATCATCTTGTCGTATGTTAGGACTACGATAATTTAACCCTATAGTTAATGTTGAGTTTTTGTGGCTATATTGCACCAAATTGCTTCTCCGCATTCTGCTTCCTTTTCACATGCTTGTATAGAATCATTAATATACATAATGACCTCACCTCCCCTTCTCTCTTGTCTGTCTTTTCGAAACATTACATAACCTGAGAGCATTAGTTCGGCATCAACCGTGTCTTTATGTGCACGTGATTCTGTGATGCCTATTGTATCGCGTTCTATGTCCGCTATCATGACGTCTAGGTCACTTCTCTTATTTATTATGCTTCTGGCATTTAAACATATGCATCTAAGTTCATTTTTATTGATATTTTGTTATTTGTTTCTTTGTAGACTTGTTTGTACAGTTTTCTTGAAGTGGCTCTATGTTTCCCCTGTGCACCTAGTTTAGATACTCAACTGTGCCTGTGCCTTCATTTATGCGCCTTATGAACCCACTCCCCAGAACTGCTGCTCCCTTTCCCGATAAGTATAGGCTATCATTCATAAACACGTTTTCTCTCACTACAAAGCTTGCACACATGTCAACAAAGCAGATTACTTCCTCCATACACAACTTCTGTAGTAATGTGTTGATGGCCATTCTTCTATAGTTCTTGTAGTATTTTCCTCTGCCGTCCATTATCGGCATTATTTCCCGATAACAAAATCGGCCCCACGCGTACCCCTTTCAGTGTGCAGACTAGTTATCTGTACTTATCAATAATGGTTGTCGTACCTTCCTTCTCAGCATTGTTTGTGCCCACATGCACAGGAATGGATCCCCCGTGGCTGCTACCCATCATCTGTCCTACTCTTTCTCTGACATCCTCCATCTTTGGCCCTGTTAGACATACCGTCACGTCATCCCCTTGTTTATTGTCTTGTCCAGCTTCCTGACAATAGAATCCCCCATGACCACTCGCAGTTTCCCCTCTTTACCCTTACCTACTGAATCTGCATACCTCCTGCCTGTTATCTGTTGTTGCTCCTCAACAGTCTTAACTGCTACCGGTTCACCACTTGGATCTCTGACCCTTCTCCACCCGATCTCTATAGTCTCGCTGCGTGTTGTTCTATCCCACTGACCCGTTTACATTTCCTCTGTCGGACACTTTCCGTCTCCACTCTCTATTCCCTTGTTCTTTCATACCTGTCACATGTCCCTCCCCTCAATCTCCTTTGTTCAGTCTCTGTTTCACAACTCTGCTCTTTCTGTGTCACAGTATTCCCAACTCTCTCCCTGTCATCATTTTCAATTCTATCTATTGTCATGTTGAATTTCTCCTCCATCTACTTCACCACAGCTGTCAGCTTATACACTTCCTTCATAAGACATTCCACATTCGAACCTCCCATACACCGGAAAGTAAATCCGTCTTCTCTGGTCTCTGCCCATGATTCTGTGAAGCCAGACAACGCACTGGCGGCCTGGCAAACTAATAACGACTACGCAATCGACATCACGGCTGTTAGGTTGAACGAAGGCATTTATAGTCATGATAAACACAGGCTCAGTCATTGACAACAGGCTCACTCTCACGAAAACTGTACAATCTACAGTGGGTGCAGTGAAATGGAAATAAACATATATTGGGAAAATATATCGGTGTAACTTACACATTTGTAAAATGAGAATTAGCGACAGAATCGCATAAATCAGTTTAGAAGAGCGCATGTAGTGGTTGTTTTGTGTTCTGGGTGTTTTTTGTGAAAAAAAGATCGTTGTTTTCGTCGGCCATTTGTGACATGCAGTGACATCAGCATTGAAAGTCACCAATACTACTACAACTACACAGACATTGTGGTTAAAAGTAGCCATAATGCATGAAGCGTAGCTGCCATGAAGTGCGATCATGTTCAAAGGGCTAAATATCATTATCGCAAATAAATCGAACGAAATAAAATGAGTCGGTACGCAACATGAATATCATAATATATCGTTAATACTTACACTACGATTAAATAGTGGTTATACAGATAAGATCATACATGAGAGTGAGAATAAAACTTGTCATTAACTAACACCATTGATTACCGTACATCAAATGATACGTAATTCCATCTGAGGACATATCATGGTACTATAACAAATTAACACAATTTTGATTAATAAATTATGTGACCATTAACGGTATGATAAGGTGTCCTGCTCAAGTCACACCAAACTTTCAAATCAACAGCTTAACAACATGTCACATGACTACTGTGTGCTGTCACCTTGTGATTAGCAAAGATGCCCTATTACGGTGACAGTCACTAACGTTATAATAACGTGATGCAAATAAGTTTTTAAGTACCTTTGTGGTAAACTTGAAACAATGTTTTTATTATATAATTTCATCAAAGCAGGTATATAAGTACATGAAAATGACAACGAATGCATATTTAAAATATGTTTGTAAAGTTATTATAACGTTATGTAGAAGTTGTTAATAAAATGTAACACACATTTAACATACATGTAACGTAACTATCACAGTGACATTCACTAACGTTATGATAGCGTTATGCAAATATGTTTAAGTACCTATGTGGTAAACTTACCTACAGCGTATGGTTGACATAAACTACCACACGACCGGAGTAAGATCGACCATACACCTCGTGGGCAATTTCACTGGCTGACGTTAAAAGATGATTTTTTGTAACAGATGTGCCAAGGTAGAGAAGAGCTGGTACTGACGTAATCACCCGCAGCGACCCCTGGCACGCGAGGATGCACTATTAACTCTACGGCTATTATGTTATGCAAACTCATTCGTGGAGCCTGGCACAGTGATTCACGACAGTAATTTTGACCTACTTAGAAGGCTGTACTTATAGATCATCGCAGGAGCCGTGTGTGTCGACACGTAAACACATAAAACACTACTACGACGTCGCGGACGTTGGGTTGACAGCCACTTGTAGCTGTAGGTATTGCACAAGATGGCTGCGTTCACAGCCTGGGTTGAGTACATCGACACGTCGACTGTCCTGATATTCCTGGTTATGTTCCTCTGCGCACTCTGGCTGTTGAGTTCGTCCGACGGTCCAACCAACTGGCCGCCAGGTCCTAAACCGTGGCCGCTCATTGGCAACGCTGACCTGTTTTGGAACAACGACCAACTATACCTTACGTTCATGAAATTGGCGAAGACATATGGCGATGTTGTGCACTTACGAGTGGGATCCAGTGGACATATGATTATGTTGTCAGGCCACGATGTGATACGTGAGGCTTTTGTCGACAAAGGGGAGTACTTTTCTAACAGACCAAACACAAGCCACGAACCGCTGATGAAGTACACGAACAAAGGAAAAGGTACTACATCGTCTTTTTTGTTTACCGTACGATATTTGTATTATAATTATTACGGTGTGCACCAGCATATTTGCGTCATAGTCATAGTGAAACGGTATATGTACTTCTAAGTTATACATGGACATGACGTGTGATACACACCACACACGCTGTCTGTGTGCCAGTGTATCTGTTTGCGCACATATACACAGACAGGCAGGCAG
>JAODUO010000995.1:172500-198752 GCA_025642075.2 Ridgeia piscesae
AGCATCAACCAAGAGGAATCCTGAAATGTAGGTAGCAGTGACAGCGGTTTAAGAGGAGATTTTTGTTGTGACGATTGTTAGCAGGCTGACACAAAACAAAAGCAAAATGCTAGCTAAAGTTGAATGTCCCCTAAGAACCAGTACGAATAAATACCTTTTAGTAAGTAGAAATTACGATTCAGTATAAGATACCAACGATGACGTCTGACTGAGTTGAATATAGTCGTAATATCACTACAACTACTTGCGATAGTTTTTTTATGTCATCAACTCTGGCATATAATTCTTCGTTACCTAAAGAAAACGTTCTGGAAATTCGTTTGCACCTTCAAGCCAATCACCTTGTGCTGGGTATTGCACCAGTCGATATGTTGGATGCTGTAGATGCGAACATGTTCGAAGTAATCGACGACCTGTTCTTGGCGGGTACTGAGACGACTGGTACGACTCTGTATTGGGGACTTCTCTACCTGATCCTCCATCCAGAAATACAGGCGAAGTGTCGCCTCGAAATGTCACAGGTCAGAACAAATATGGACAAAATAGAACGTAGGTGTTATTGTGTCTACACTTCATTGCATTATTATTTTTACTAGTATTATTAATAATATTAATAGCAATTGTTGTAGTATTTTATGAGAGTATCACTCCAAGTATACATGTATTAAAATGCAAAACTCAAATATTGAGTAAATTATTTACGTTAAATTGAGGTATTATGTTGTTGTATTGTGTAATTGTTTCTGCATAATTTTCCTGAGGATACTGGCCGTTTTACCTGCTGTCTTCTTATAATCGCACTTTTCTACACCATCTGTTCTTCGCATTTGGCGACATCCTCTTTTCTACTATGCACTCTTACCGCGATAACCTCGCTTCCTCTATTTCTTGCACATGTTCTGCACCTTCTAACATAGTCTTCACCAGTGTTTGATCTCCACCATTGTCGTGGTGTCTTTATCTTGTTTACATAAAAAGGGCCATAAGCAGACGCATTTGTCAGATATTCTGTGTGAAATAAAAATCACAAACTTCTTTGTTTACTTCAGGTCCAGAAGATGAATTTAGTTTTTCTTATTTCCTTAAAGTAGCTGCGTAGACATGGCTGTAAAGCATATCTTCATATTTGCCATTATTTGCGGAATATATGGTTGACATCGACTATCTACATGTGTTAATTAAGTGTGATATCTGGTGTTAACATTCCAAGCGACTATTACGTTATTTAAATTGCAAAAAAATTCTTTCGTTTTAGGATATCTGCAAGAACGTCGCATTTAAATATTCATTATTGAATGTATCATGTAGGCCATTGGACAAGATCGGTTGCCAAGCATGAAGGACAGAGGCGAACTCCCATACACGGAGGCCGTTATCCTCGAAATACAGAGACTTGGAAATATCGGTGAGTATCGGAGAAAACACGTAAGCCTGATGGGTGATAAATAAATTCAAGCAAAAAGAGCGTGCCACTTCACAATTACAGCGCTAGGTGGCGTAGGTGATGAGATATAGGATCATTAAACTTGGCGTCCGCCATCTTTATACCTGGCGGATATGAATGTCGGAGAAGGTCAAAAGTAATATATTTGAAATGGTGGTCCACGAAAACATCTTATGTTTGTATAACAAAACGACCTATTTACTCGACGCGTTATTAAGATATGAGAAAATAGGTTTACGGCGGCTAGCTTGTAAAATGGCCGTCGATACCTTGAAGGGCGAAATCTGAGATGGCCCTATATCCAAATAATGTAATTATGAAATCTAAGTGTGTGTCTAATGTCAATCTTGTATCATAAAACGCACAATTCAGCCATATTTTGTCACATACATTCAGTAAACTATTGTAAGTAACTGTAAGTAAGTAAGTAAGTAAAGTATTGTAAACTATTGTAAGTAAGGGTTAAAGGGAACCAAAAGGGAAAAGTTACATGCTATGCACGTGAAAGAGTTAATAAAAACGAACTATTCTGAATGGTAATCACATTTTTAAAGTCAGTGGTTTATTAGTAAAAAAAATCTGAACACCTTTTCTATCAAAGTTCGTAAGTCGCGCCATTTTGACTGATGTGTGACGTGGCTAATGTTTGGCGCATTGAGCCTCAGATCGGGCAACTCTGTATTTAAAATTCCGTTAAAATAATCGCCAGGTGGCGCGTCGCGATGTTTACATCCCCTTCGTTACCCGGTTTGGGGGAAAGCGAACATGATTTTCGTTCAGAAATGGCTGAATTTCGGTTGCAACGATAAGGGCCAACATTTTCAAGATAGAACTGAACGTGCTGGTAAACCTGGTAAAGAAGACCCGCCGGAAAAATGCAGAGGCGAGTAACAAGCCGAGGCGACATTGACAAGTGGTCGAAACTCGCTAAAAACTTCGAAACACTGACAGGTATTTTGATGGCCTCGCTTTTGATCCCGGGATTCGGCGATTTTCCTTCTTAGTCACAGCCATGCCGTGTATTATTCTCCAAATCAGTGGTGTAGTGTCGGATATGTTATACACAACGTGGGGTTTCCCAATTTGAAACAAATATCATATGGGGTCATGGCTCTCCGATTTATGTCAGCCTGACACTCACACAGAGTGACAGGCTCGGTCCTTCGCCCTATCTTAAAACTGTTTTCAGGAACCCAATTTCCAAATTGTCCACAACTGTGACAAAAATGCAGATTAATTGTTGTTTTTCAAATACGGGACATTAAAACAGTAGCGACTGTGGCATGCTTTTGTATTATTGATATAGCTGACCTGTGCGGCTATGAAACAGATGTGTGTCAATCATAGATATAAATAGAACACACCAGTAGAAACTATAGCCATATGGGGGAAAGATTAATTATCTAACTATGTGGTGTCAATATTGATTGTTCTTTTAATAGGCGGGGTATA
Organism: Ridgeia piscesae; assembly: GCA_025642075.2. NCBI lineage: Eukaryota > Metazoa > Annelida > Polychaeta > Sabellida > Siboglinidae > Ridgeia > Ridgeia piscesae. Next base: position 175,397 of record JAODUO010000995.1, read on the forward strand.
TTTAAAGGGAAATTTTGGGAGCATAATTCTGGAGGGCAAAAATAAAGAAAGAAAATCACCACCCATGTTCTTTATGAAATCGACTTCATGCTTAATAATAGTTGTTTTAGCTGAAATATATGTACAGTGGAATGTCTCTATTAAATATAACAATTTGAACTGGGTAAAAGTAACACAACTAGCAGAACAAATATTCTAAACTATAACATATGTGGATATATTTATGTATATTCTGCGGTGATCTTAATTGCAATGTAACTTTGTTGTCGAGGTAACCATAATAGTGGCGAGGTAACCATAATAGTAGCCGTCAGGTTCCACATTGTGCTACTAATATGCCATGATATATTACAAATGGCCATGGATTTTATATTCTGTGTTTGGAGCAGACAGTGCTTCCAAATGTAACCGGTTAGACAACTTTCACATGTATCTGCCAACAAAAATGTAAGTATATGTTCATGTATTATAAACAGTGAAATGTGTTGCTCACAATTTATTGACAATGAAAATAACATTAGAGCAACCAGAACACCAAGCAAACTAACATGATACAACATTTATATAATACAAATGATATTTCATACAATGAAAACACCAAAATTATTCTTAGTAGAAAAAACCCAACAATTAATGTTTAACAGTAATTTGATTTAGGATCATTCTAGAACATTTCGAGTAGCATGCCCAGTTGTCCACTATGTCAGAACAAAAAAAACTTTCCCAATGATTTTATAAAAACACAACATGTATTCTACAATGATAATATATTGAGTTACCTCCATTTTCATATGTCACCTGTCAACACAGTTCTTATATAGTGCGGTATCCAATCGTCAAACATGGGGGCAAATACATTTGTATTTGAAAGTATTTAAATATTTTTTAAGTATCTGTAATTGATGTTTAGGAAAAAAAGTATTTGGATCCCTCAAGAGTATTTGTATTTAAATAAATGTCAATGTATTTGACCCAATGTCTGCTTAGCATTGTCCTTGTCAAAGTGCTTTACACTTTACTCCCTGGCAGACCTGCTTAATTAAACACCATCTCATGACTGTGGGAAGCATCCAGCCAAGCTGTAATTAATTAATCAAGACGGTTTGTGTACAAATATCCACCATCGTCTATAGCCAGTTACTTGTTTACACAGCTGCGTGAATTGGAGCAATGACGGGTGAACAGACTTGCCCAAGGTTCGACACAGCACCACATGGTTTCGTTCTCGTAGTTGAGAGTCTGAAGCCGAGTCCAAAGCTTTAAACCACTGCGCCACTGTACATAGTTGATATATTTATTTAGGCCTTATTTTATTTCAGGTGTCCAAGTCGGCCATATACAGAGAGTTTTACCTGGTGGATCCATCGCAGGCTTGGTCGAAGGGTACAGAGAGTCATACCAGTGTATACCAGCCATAAGATGGAACTTCTGTGCTCTCAGCGGAGAACAAGATATGGGATAACACTCAGCACTTATTGACTGCTGATCTTAATTTGACAGCTGACAGGAGTGACAGATACTGAGTTGCCTTTATTATTGCCCATATTATTGCACAGATAGATAGATGGTGATGCTGCTCCAGCTGCTGTCTTCATTGAATAGAGATGTGTGTATGTTTGTGTGGTGATACATATTACATAAACTAAGGTTTGATAACTGATTACATGATCACTTAGTGTTTATGCACTAGAGTTGACAGTGCTCAGTCATGCAATTTCCTAATGTTGGTAAGTGTGGTATTGAATACATCATTGGTAAAATAATACTGCGTCTTACAAACATTTCACTCCACTATGACATTCCTCTCACAAAATGACAATAGCATTTATCGCTACATTGTTTGTGTCATATTGTATCTTATATTAAGTGCTTTAATTTATATTATCCAATAAACACAAATGTTGGCACCTCAAAATATTAAACGAACAGGAATATCTATGACAATGTATATTGCAGAGATGGAGTAATCGTACTCGTGTACTCATACTCGAGTACGAGTACTTTTTGAGTACTTGTACTCTTACTCGAGTACCAAGGAAAGTAATCGTACTCGTACTCGAGTACATTACCAAAGTAATCGTACTCACGATTACTTCTTACGATTACATATTTTTCATATGAACAGTTGCAAGCAAATATATTAGACAGATAAAATGGCAATATTAGAAGTAATCTAATAAATGTAATAATAATCAAGGTATTAATTTTCTATTACTGTTGAGCATTTCAGTTAAATAAATATTCAGTCAGATTTCCCTAATTAATACCTTCTCTTCCCAGAGAAGCCACATCACCTCACCCTCCTGTTTAGTACAAAGTACAAGTTATACTGTGACAGTCCCTGTGAAGCATTGCAGGAGATAAGCATCCCCTAACATCTTGCTTTGTAATTTTAGAAGCCAGGCCATATGCCCCACCTGTTTTTGCTCTGTCAGTATGGTGTGAATGATTTCATATTTCCAATATCCAGAATCCTGACTGGGTCTGGGCTTAGCTGTTTCCCTTTATTTATGTTTAATTAAGTGAAAAATGAAAACCTGTCTAAATCCACAACTATTCTGTGTTTGTCCCATCCAGACATGGGGTCAAATACATTGAAATTTATATTTAAATACAAATATTCTTGAGGGATTACAAATACTTTGTATTTAAATACGAATACATTGAAAAGTATCTCAAATACTTCTTCATATATGTTTCAAATATTTTTCATTTTGTATTACTATGTAAATATAAGAAAAGCAACACATATACTGAGACACCTAGTTTATAGGCATAATTAGTGTTTTGCTCCAAAGATGACAGGCAGACCAGTGCTAGGGAGTATTGTTATTGCTAACTGCATCACAGTGACATCTGACTGAAAGACGTAAAGGGCCCAAAAAATATTGTTTGTATGTTAAGCCAGGAGGTCCAAAAAATATAACGCCTATGTTGCCCTCAGAAGAGACACTGCTAATCATTGCTAATGTTGGGAGGAAGGCTCAACTTCAAAGTCAGCCAAGAAACCAGAATAAACTGGTGCCAAATTGAAGCCTGACTAAAGAACAAAAGGGGATATTGACCTATGGTCACTGTTAGGTATTAATCCATCCTCTGGCTCTGAGCAATCACAAATTGTGGTCACTGCAGGGCCATGGGGGAAGCCTGCTGTTAAGTGTCTTCATCAGTAATTAGCAATGTTGGGTGAAGTTGCAGTGCATTAAGGTAATTTAGTTTGGCAGGCATTACATGGACAGTGAAAAAGAAATGTTGATACTGACAATGTATTTGAAAAAATATTTGAAAAATAAATACTTTAGGAAAGTATTTAAATACAAATATTTTTTAAATTTCCCAAACATCAAATACAAATACTTAAAACAGTATTTAAATACTTTCAAAAAACAAATGTATTTGACCCCATGTCTGGACCCATCTGATATACTACATATTTGAATTGGATACTCTTTTTAATATGCCCCCCTGGTTTTTAAGTGTTGTTATTGTAATGTATTTGATATTTTATTTGAAAATTTTTAAATCCTCATATTTGTATTTGATTCAGAAAAACCCTTAAAATTTAAATTATTAATCCAGCGTTAAATGATTCATCCAATACCTGAAAATCGTCTAATTATTAATAATAATAACACCTGGATAGTGGATAGCAGTAATCAGTTAGAACATTAGTGACACAACAACAGAACAACAATGACACCTAGGGGGTTCCATGAAAGTCGCCTTTATGTTAGAAACAGGGGTATTCATGAAAGTAATCATGAAAGTAATCATGATTACATTTAAAAATCGTACTTGTACTCGAGTATATTTAAAGTAATCGTACCCCTTTCTCGAGGGACATTTGTTTTTTTGGTACTCGTACCCCCGCATGTTCAAAGTAATCGTACTCGTACTCGAGACATTTGTAATTTTACTCACTCCATCTCTGGGATTTGTTTAAATTGGCAAAATGTCATATTGAGACATCACGCTAATGTGCATGGTGGATCATCTGACTTACTTGCTAAACCATTGGATTAATTTTTTTTGGGAAATTTCATTAGTGATTTGCACGACACAATGGTTGAGGGTAAAAAAATTCCACTCATTGTGGTGGAGAAGAAACTGGTTCCAAATGTTTACCGAGTGTTTACCCGAAGATCTAGTGTTTTATTGGATAGAGTGATCTTGTGGGATATCTACAAGTCCACGTTCCATCTAGTATATTATGCTAGTCTGTTAATATTTCTTCTTGTTTGCTCAGTGTGTCCCCAATATTTCATAAAACTACCAATAAAGGCAATAATATTGCAAATTTGCAAAGTGATTTTTTTACAGTACATAAGTTATGTCTCATCATAGCTAATTATTCATCATTTACTATAAGCCTGTAACATGTCCTAGTATCAATGTTGTATGAGTATCTGAACTGATACAGCACACACAATTTGTAATTTGTTCTCTCACTGAACAAATAACATGAATGATTGAAAACAAAAATTTGCAATGCTATTTTTTATGTTTGAATAATATGTTTACTGAAAAATATAGCAGTCATGTTGGCACTTTCAGAAACGGTCAACCTGAAAATAGGAACTGCATGCGTAGCTACGAAACCCCGAAAGGGAGTACTTTTGAAGTTATTTAGCGAGTGATATCAAAGTGCCTATATTATCGTTCATGCGGATTGACTATGACGTCTACTGTCTGGCTTGCATTCAGCTGTTTTTTTTTGTTATTGACATGTAGCTTTACCTTATTTTTATGCCTCTGTTCATGCAAACGTGATATATACCATTCAAAGTAGGATAAAATAAAACAAAATAATGAATAACAATATCGGACGGCCTAACTCGCTTGGACCTAGTTAGCGGCTCCATGATCCCCCCCTTACCCTTTTAGAACGTTAACTGTGGTGGACGTTTATAACAAATCAAAATTAAAAGTTCCGGGGACATCGCAATTGGGCTAATGGTACAAGATTTAAATAATTTTAAAACAGAAGACCCAAAATATTTACTAACCTTCTTGCGCGCTTTGATGACTTGGCTACGGCGACGGGGAAAGGGTTCGACCGGTAACCCGTTTCGACGACTATCGTTGGTGATTAAATATCGCGCTAATATCGTTTGCACGGGTCCATACTTGAAAACTCGACGTCGCCGACGTTTCTGCGGATCTTGACCCAGTATATACGGTGAGAAACATCTTATTCGAAGCAACGTTCTTCGAACGGATGTACTTCTTCGAAGTTCACGTATCTTACAACATTGTGTTTACAACGGCGATAGCATTGACGCACGCAATCGGACACGTGACTTTAAGGCCGGTTCTGCGTGCTGAGTGGTCAGACCACGGTCAGACAACAGGAAGAGGCGCATCATGGACGCCTCTATGAAGCCGATGATTTCAGTAAAATTATCCACTTTGGAATTATTTTACTAATAAACCACTGACGTAAAAAAAAATAGGATTACCGTTCAGAATGGTTGCTTTGTATTAGCTCTTTCACGTGCATAGCACTTAATATTTCCCTTTTGGTTCCCTTTTAGTAAAATAGAAGCAATCTCACAGATGAGTTAACATAACTAAGATGTTTAAGAACAAACTATAGTCTATGGCGTATCTTTTATAGGCTGTTTAAAGGGGCGAACCCAAACAATGTAAATTTTTGGGTTTTTAAAAAAAACCCCTTTAAAATTTTTATATATATATATATATATATATATATATATATATATATATATATATATATAAAGTAAATATTTTAAATTGAAAGGAGAAACCCTGAAGTATAAAATATTTGACGTAACGGTACTGTTTATATTATTTTCTTTTCGAATGTGGAACAGTTATCAGTTAGACCTAAATAGCTAGCGACTTTAAGGCGACTTAAAAACCGCCTTTTCCTTGTAGAATTTCATGTTTCGTTTAATCTGAGATTTGTGAACATTTATCATTTAGCTAACTTGCTTATATCTTGCACATATCATGCCATGTATTAATTAATGTTGATCCACTTGCTACAAGATCGTGTTTGTCTACGCATTATGAATAATCGTTTTAACAATTCGTTTACTGTATTTTATTATGATTTACTTACGTAGGTAGTTTTACACTTGATGTATCAATGTATGTTTGCGCCTATGAATCTTTGTTTATCTAAATTTATGACGCTGTATTCTATGTAATCTACTTATTCTTGTAATAGAAACACAATTAAACGATGGTATCCAACAATGATTTCAGCACCACGTCCTGTTGCACACGTCATCAGCGAATCGATCACATAGCGAGGCTATGATCTGCCAAAGAACACCCTGGTGTATGCCAATCTCTACCAGAGTCACATGGATCCCGAAATCTGGGAAGATCCGGTCGCGTTCAACCCTGACCGTTGGTTGGACGAGAACAACGTGTTGAAGACCAACCCGGCATTCATGCCCTTCTCTGTCGGTAAGTGTTCTACACGAACGCCACCAGGAAGCTCCGTATAAGTGAGAGTGCGCGACTTCCTTTGTTTTAACTATGACTTTTCTATCGAAGTTTCATTCATCTATATATGCTGCCATGGTATTTGTGACACGTTACATAACATTTATTATACACAACGTATGGGGCCATGCCAAGATGTTGTCGCGAACACTTTACACATCGTCGTTGTTCTGCCGTCAACTAATAATATCGTATACAGACATACACCCATCACCACCTTATCATAATGATATTAAGTGATGATGGCTGTGTGTATAATAAAATGTTTTTTAACAGGATTGCCACCTAGAGAACCAACTCTAGATGGTAGGTGGACAAGGAATGCCTTTGGCTTATCGAGAGTTCAAACTATCTATCCAAATGTATCCCGCCCTTCTTAAGTATATTATGTTGATTTTTTTAATTATTATTAACACTATTAGCACCTACACAATCAGCTGGTGATCTGTTTAATTAATTAATTTATTTAATATTTAGTCTACATTGGTCCTTCCATGTCCTCTAGTCCTTCTCCTTTCCTTAACCGAGACAAACATATTTCTGTCAATATTTACATACCCATTCAATATTCTGAACACTTCTATCTGATCATCTGATCGCCTCTCAATCTCCTGGTTTCTACTGTTTTTAAACCACATTCGTTTAGACGCATTTCATAACAAATATTCCTGGGTTTTGGTATCATTTTGGTTGCTCTCCTTTGTACTCTTTCTAGCATTTCTAGCATTTCTAGCTTTCTTGCGATATGACCTCCATGCTTGTATACAATATTCTAAATGAGGCCTAACTATTGTTTTATACAGCGGTAGTATTAGTTCTTTTTCTTTGTACACGATATTTCGCCTAATTCATCCAAGAATTTGGTTTCCCTTCGCTGCTGCAATTCCTCGCTGCTCTGATACCTTCATACCAGCACTAATAGTTAACCCTAAGTGCTTTTCCTTTACGGTAGTATTTAGTACATTACCACCCATTGTACATTGTGCGTCTTCATTCCCATATATAGTGTGGGGGTACTTAAACTTCCCAAATTGTAACAGCATTTGCCACTTCTCCGACCACTCTTTCATCTTATTCATATCATCTTGTAATTGCAATCTATCTGCATCACTTTTAATTTTTCTAAACACGTATCCCGAAATTAATATTCTTTTTCTTGTTATATATTAAAAAAAATTAAATTTAAAATATATATATATATATATATTTATATATATATATTAAGAATAAAATAGGTCCCAATACGATCCCTGGGTACTACTCAAAACCGATTTCCAGTTTGAGACCTCACCACCAACGGCTACTCTTTGTCTTCTATCAATAACCCATTTTTCTATCCAGTTAATCATACCATTTCCTATGCCATGGGCCTTTAGTTTAAGTAGTAATATTTGATGTCAAAGGCTTTTTTTAAAACTAAATGTGTTATATCTAGTGGTGATCCCTCATCTACCCACTTTGTGATATCTTGTTGAGGCGGGTGTATCACGTTATTTTTAACACGAAAATCAACCAAGTGATATTTAATTAGTTTTTCTAATACTTTGCAAATCACAGATGTTAAACTCACTGGCCTATAGTTCTCTGACTTGTTTCTCGAACCTTTTTTAAATAATGGTATGCCGTTTGCTTCTTTCCATTCGGACGGAACTACTCCCTCCTCTAATGACAAATTGAACGCTGTTGTAAGCGGTATGTTAATTTGTTCTAGAATTTCCAATAGTAATTTGGGAGGAATCCCATCCACTCCATGTGATATATTATCCTTAATACCCTTTATTTTCTTAGCTACCATTGTTGGGGTTACAATTAGTTGTCCGAAATACTCCGACTCTCTCCCTTCGAATGTATTTCTGGAATTGGTAATGCATTAATATCTTCCCTGGTAAACACCGAACTAAAGTATTCATTTAGGTTTTCGCCATTAGGAATCCCTTTGTTCTTATGTTTCCATCACTACCTTCTAGAGGACCGACCTTATCCTGAACTTTCTGTTACTTCGAACATACGCCTAAAATCTCTTGCTGTCATATTTTATATTTAAACCAAATCTTTGTTCATAGCTTCTCTTTTAATTTCTAATTTCAGCTGTAGCTTGATTAAGTACTTCTTTTTATAAGTGGTATAGTCTTCTTCACTTTCAGTATGTCTATATGTCTTCCACATCATTTGCTTGTACTTGATTTTTCTAATGGCTTTTATCGATAAGTGTTTCTTTTTTGACAGTTTCCCCTGTTTTTAAAGGGGATATGGCACAGTTGTTTTGTGCTGAACATAAACTAGTTAATATGTATTACTCATATACATATAGATTGTACCCAACGTTTCGGCAACGTTTGATAATTCTATTTGTGTTGAAATCGTTTGGACACATTGAAATTAACGAATTTTATGACTGATTTGATGCGAAGCGACTAGTTGTTTTGCAGAACTCCGTCAAACAATACAACATTTTGCCACACACGTTGTGCCTTTATGCATTTCGTCATATATCTTGTTGATATTGTGGTTTCGGAATATTTTCTTTATGACAACAGCCAAATTGCATGCACAATTATTTGATCTTGAAGATGTCATATCACATTTGTAATGTAATTTATTTATATAACTCTTATCGATATTGCCGCCACAATTTCGACGGGGTCACGCGTATAATTCTTGCATACAGTATATATCCCGGTATGCCTACGTCACAATCAAAATTACAACGTGATTACTGTTTTAGAAGTCTGCACCACTCTACAAGGATAATATTCAAAAGCCTGCTAGGAGTCCAGACTATGGCTTTTCGGCAAAGTTACGCTGCCGAGCCAGAGTCGGTTAAACGAGACTATTTGCGTGTATCTGTATGTGTCGGTGTCAGTGCATCAGTACTACTGTTCTACTGTTTCTACTGATGCTACCAAAAGAAGTCCAAAATCAAAACAGTAGAGACAGTTGCTGCCAAAATATGCACCAGCGAAACTAATAATCTTCTGAAACCAGAGTCTCAACGCATCCATTTTGTTGATCGCTTCGCGGAGGTGTCTAAACATCCTGTATAGGTGTCTAAACATCCTGTATACACCAGTGTGCCAGGAGGGAAGTGAATGTGCCTACTAGTATTGCGTTAAACATCACAGTGTGTTATGTAAGATCGTATGTTCAACGAGAAACCCCCATATTTGCTTCAGAACGTAAATCATTGTTCATTTGCTGGGAGTTTTTTTCATATGACGTTTTATGTTGAACTTTCCCCAGGACGTCGCATGTGTCTGGGAGACTCGCTCGCAAAGATGGAGATGTTCTTGTTCATTACAACATTGCTGCAACGGTTTGACTTCCGGATGGTGGATGCCAGCAGTCCACCGTCTACCGAAGGGGTCCAGGGACTGACAAGAAGTCCCCGGAAATATTATGAACTGATTGCCTCCAGAGTCTAAAGACCAATTGTAAGCAGTTACCGTACTACACGCCGTATTTGAGAAAATTAAGAAACACAATTACTGGTAGTTAGAGTGTCAGAGAGACGGGCGGGCGGGCGGGCGGGCGGGGCGGGCGGGGCGGGCGGGCGGGCGGGCGGGCGGGCGGGCGGGCGGGCGGGCGGGCGGGGGCGGGCGGGCGGGCGGGCGGGCGGGCGGGCGGCGGCGGGCGGGCGGGCGGGCGGGCGGGCGGGCGGGCGGGCGGGCGGGCGGGCGGGCGGGCGGGCGGGCGGGCGGGCGGGCGGGCGGGCGGGCGGGCGGGCGGCGTGCGTGCGTGCGTGCGTGCGTGTGTATCATGTGAATCACATGTAATGTACATGTATAAGTTGACTGACCGTTCATTGGGATTATTATGCAAGCTATGCTTGTGAACACCGCATTTGTTATAATAAAATGTGGTACGGCAAAATAAAAAGACGGCATTTTACCCTTTCCGTTATGCGTGTTCTTCATCAGCGGTATGTGGGTTGCGTTGGCTCGGTTGGAAAAATAATGTCCTATATCGATAAACGCCTGACAGATTTCACGAGCGTGCGGTACAATAATTGGTCGTTGTTCCAAACAGGTCGGCGTTGTCAATGACCGGCCACGGCTTGGGACCTGGCGGCCAGTTGGTCGGACCATCGGACGAACTCAACAGCCAGAGTGCGCAGAGTACATAATCAGGAATATCAGGACAGTCGGACGTGTCGACGTACTCAACCCAGGCTGTGAACGCACCCATCTTGCTCAATAGACAATGCCTACAGCTACAAATGGCTGTCAACACAAAGTCTGCGACGTCGTAGACGTAATAGGGCCTGCAAGTCTCGCGCGCGAAAACGAGGCTGGGGGCAGTTGGGGGCAGGAGGTCCATATACTCCATGTTAACATATAGGACTTTGTTTTGTTTTGGTCGTAATAATCGAACTGTCCCGAAATAGCGTATTTCAGTTATATTGTCCGAAGGATTATTACAAGCAGGAGTAGTGGAACATTTTGCCGGTGACAATTATCACGGAAATCATGAATTTTAATCGATTATTATGGTGGTTGCCATGGCAATAGCGGCAAGTACTTGTGTTTGGCGATCTTGACTAATAATGAAGAGTGCCAGTTTTCGCGCAATACGACCTGTTTGGGCCAAACGTATACATGTGTTATGATTATGGGCATTTAGACAACTTGTCAGATATAAGTGCTTATCGAAACCACAACGTACAGCAATGTAAAACGCAAATCCCGTAAAAGACACATACAGTTTAGCATCGTGTCGATTATCTGCACTACGTAAATCGCTATGTGCCTATGATAGTGTGGTAAACTCAATATTAAATCGGACATTTAAGATAAGAAACGTATAACACAAGATAGTTATGGACTGATTTTCCTAGTATTCGTCAGTCGGAAGCTACAACTGTCATCCATCGTTAGAATATTATTCTTGTGTCCAGTCCCCAATTAGTCTCGCTTAGTCCCCATTGTAGAACAAATCAGCATACCGCTTGCAACAGTGTTCAATTTGTCATTAGAGGAGGGAATAGTTCCGTAAGAATGGAAAGAAGCAAACATTATACCATTATTTAAAAAAGGTTCGAGAAACAAGTCAGAGAACTATAGACCAGTGAGTTTAACATCGGTGATTTGCAAACTATTAGAAAGACTAATTAAAGATCACCTGGTTGATTTTCTTGTTAAAAATAAATTGATAAACCCATCTCAACATGGGTTTTTAAAAGCGAGGTCATGCTTAACAAATATGTTATGTTTTTTGGAAGATGTCACAAAGTGGCTAGATGAGGGATCACCAGTAGATATAATCTACTTAGATTTTAAAAAAGCCTTTGACAAAGTGCCACACCAAAGACTACTACTTAAACTAAAGGCTCATGGCATAGGAAATGGAATGATCAACTGGATAGAAAAATGGCTTATTGGTAGAAGACAAAGAGTAGTAGTTGATGGGGAGGTTTCAAACTGGAAAGCGGTTTTGAGTGGAGTACCGCAGGGATCAGTACTGGGACCTATTTTATTCTTAATATATATCAATGATTTGGATGATGACATAACAAGCAAGGTGTTGAAGTTTGCGGACGACACAAAAGTGTTTAGGAAAATTAAAAGTGATGCAGATAGACAGCATTTACAAGATGATCTTAATAAGTTGATAGAATGGTCTGAGAAGTGGCAAATGCTGTTTAATTTTGGAAAGTGTAAGTGCCTTCACACAGGACATGGGAATGAAGATGCACAATATACAATGGGTGATACTGTACTAAATACTACCTTAAAGGAAAAGGACTTGGGCTTAACTATTAGTGCTGACATGAAGGTAACAGAGCAGTGTGGAATTGCAGCAGCGAAGGGAAACCAAATTCTTGGATTAATTAGGCGAAATATAGTGTACAAAGAAAAAGAACTAATAATACCGCTGTATAAAACAATAGTTAGGCCTCACTTAGAATATTGTATACAAGCATGGAGGCCATATCGCAAGAAGGATATTGATATGCTAGAAAGAGTACAAAGAAGAGCAACCAAAATGATACCAAAACTCAGGAATATTAGTTATGAAATGCGCTTAACAACACTAGAAACCAGAAGATTGAGAGGAGATCAGATTGAAGTGTTTAAAATATGGAGTGGATATGAAAATATTGACAGAAATATTTTTTTCACAGTCAAGGAAGAGAGAAGGACTAGAGGACATGGAGTTACATTAGCAAAGAAGCAGTGTAGACTAGATATTAGAAAATTTTCATTTTCACAAAGAACAGTAAACGAATGGAACAGATTATCAGCTGATTGTGTAGGTGCTAGCAGTGTTAATATATTTAAAAATAAAATTGACATATACTTAAGAAGGGCGGGGTATACTTAGATAGATAGGTTGGACTCTCGATAAGCCAAATGACTTCCTAGTCCACCTGCCATCTAGAGTTGAATCTCTAGGTGGCAATCTTGTTAAATCTTGTTAAATAAGCTCCAGTCGCGCGGAGTCACGCCATGTATCGTGACCCACTTGCAGGCCCTATAGTGTTTTTATGTTCGAGTGTGTTTACGTGTCGATTACCCACGGCTCCTGCGTCGATCTATAAATACAGCCTGCTAGGTACGTCACAATAGCTGTCGTGAATCACTGTGCCGTGGTCCACCGATGCGTTTGCGTAGCATAATAGCCGTAGCCGTACAGTTGATAGTGCATCCTCGCGTGCTTGGGGTCGCTGTGCTGCGTCAGTACCAGCTCTTCTCTACCCTGGCACATGTCTTTTAAAAAACTCATCTTTTAACGTCAGCCAGTGAAATCGCCCACGAGTAGTGTGGTTGATCGTACTCCGGTCGTGTGATAGTTTATGTCAACCATACGCTGTAGGTGTTATATGCAATGTTTGGGATGTAGAAACTGGTACGCTTGAATACACTCGGCCGTTCATCCGCTCGTGCCATTGTGGGACAGGTCGATATAGTGGAACTCACAGAAATTGTGTACCCGTCTTCAAATTGGGGCGAGAATAGCGCTGTTCTCACGGGCGAAACGTCAGCATTGGCAACTTCAATAAACTAGTTCAACTCGACTAAATGAAGTACTTCTAGGGCGTGCAAGTCTCGCGCGCGAAAACGAGGCTGGGGGCAGTTTGGGGCAAGAGGTCCATATACACCATGTTAACATATAGGACTTTGTTTTGTTTTTGGTCGTAATAATCGAACGGAAATCATGAATTTTTATCGATTATTATGGTGGTTATAATTGCCATGGAAATAGTGGCAACTACTTGTGTTTGGCGATCTTGACTAATAATGAAGGGTGCCAGTTTTCGCGCAGTACAACCTGTTTGGGCCGAACGTATACATGTGTTATGATTATGTGCATTTAGACAACTTGTCAGAAGCCAGATTATGTCAGTGCTTATCGAAACCACAACGTACAGCAATGTAAAACGCAAATCCCATAAAAGACACATACGGCCTAAGATCATGTCTATTAATAGTATTATCTGCACTACGTAAATCGCTATGTGTCTATGATAGTGTGATAAACTCAATATTAAATCGGATATTTAAGATAAGAAACGTATAACACAAGATATTTATGAACTGATTTTCCTAGTATTCACCAGTCGGAAGCTACAACTGTCATCCATCGTTAGAATATTATTCTTGTGTCCAGTCCCCAATTAGTCTCGCTTAGTCCCCAATAAGCTCCAGTCGCGCGGAGTCACGCCATGTATCGTGACCCACTTGCACGGTCTCTTATAACCGTTTTGTCCAGGGTAGTTTGCCTGGCAAACAGTAAACTCGATTAGCCAGGTTCCGTGAGGTGGCAGCACTATTTAGCTCCTCACATCCTTTTGGGAGATTAATGCTCTGCCAAGGTTGAAACGAGGTCGGACTTACTCCACAGGATAGGGTAGTTACACTGATTGGCTCTCAGGCCAAACATAAAACAAAAATGAATATAGGATGTACTTTTATAAGATAATATTAATCTATTATAAGAATTCAACATCAAACTTATATTCACAAAAATAAGCAGGAATACAAATTTGCAGTTGTTTATGAAGCAGGGATTATAGCAGGATTATCCTCGATTACCCAGCTCCGTCAGGTGGCAGCACTTTTCAGCCCCTCACAAAGGTAACTATGGCACCAGACACGGTTCGATTCAAATACACATTTTGGAATCAAATACAAATACAACTCTGCCAAATCAAATTCAAATACAAATACAGTGCTTTTCCAGATTTCAATTCAAATACAACTACAAATTTCCAATTCAAATACAAATACACTGCCATTTTGTTATTCAAATACGAGTGAAGTACATTGCCATTTTTGAAATTTGATTCAAATACGTGGACTGTGTTTCCATTATATTTTAAGCGTATCACAGTGGGTAGAATTTTGTATTTGGCTTGATTGACTGTAGTAGACTAATTGGCAGGCAGGTTTACTAGACTGTCCTTATCTAGCGTACTATTGTAGCAACTAGTGGGTAGCCATTCCCGTGCACTGAAGGAAACCTGGGTTTCTTTGTCTTAGCACAGGATGTTTACACGCCAGGATTCTTTGAAGCATACTCCCTGTGAATACTTGCCTTTATGGCTCTAGATAAGCTACACTGGCTTTCCATTCGTACATTGATGCTAATGTTTGACCAGCTTCACCAATTTTCTCAGTGTTGCCTGCCCACTCCTGACTAGGTGTGAAGGACATTATCTAGACTCGTGAGCCAGATTATGTCAGGCAATGCTTTACCTTTTGTTGGTAATTTTATAGGTATTTGTTTGTATTTGCAAATACTTTAAAAATACAGACCAAATAATATCAAATACAAATACATGCCTTTTGGTGATTTTCAATTGAAATACAAATACAAAAAATTCTGTATTCAAATACAACTGCAAATACGTATTTGAACCCAACCCTGGTACCAGACTAACTTCTCAGTGAAGTTATGCAGCAGAGCGGAAGTCGATTAAATGAGACTAGGCGAACAGCCCTGGGTTACTAGGATGTGTGAGTGTACAGTTGTTAGGATCACATGGTAACACGCCTGTTACATAACCAAACGAAATTAACTAATGTAATTATTCAATAGCGCTTGTTGGCATGAATATTATGTTTACTACGTGTATTATTGCGTTTATTATGTGTATTATTATTCTGATTGTTACTACAACTATTATTATTTTATTAGTAGTAGTATTTTATGAGTAAGACTATTATTATTGTAACAGGGCACACTTTGTTGTATTTGGCTACCACTAGGTAGCACCACTCATAGACATATTATCATAAATCTATGTCATTATTTTTACATTATTTTTAAACGTATTTCCCTTATCGTTTGCAAACGTATTTCCCTTATCTTTGTGGATTATCTAAGTA
The DNA here is from genome assembly GCA_025642075.2 of Ridgeia piscesae. Taxonomy (NCBI): domain Eukaryota; kingdom Metazoa; phylum Annelida; class Polychaeta; order Sabellida; family Siboglinidae; genus Ridgeia; species Ridgeia piscesae. The sequence continues at coordinate 191,203 of JAODUO010000995.1, forward strand.
TGTAATTAAGATTAAACCAGGTTTTTTGTAATTTGTCTAAATCTCCTACACGGTAGTGGTCGCGGGAGATGCTGTTAACGGTTTCTGTGTCTCTTTGATATGACCTGTGCATAACACCATTACAAAATTATGTTTATATACACTATCACAATGTGATGGGAAAATACAGCAAAGTGTGCCCTGTCATATTGTTATTACTGCTGTTGCTGCTGCTGCTGCTGCTGCTATTACTACTATTGTTATTATTTTGTAATGCACGCGCTGAATTCATGACTTTATAAACAAACCATCTCTACACCTTTATGTATTTGTCCTTCAGTGCAATATAGATTAACTTCCCAAAGGTAGTACGACCAATTTTATACACAGAATATCATTAGTGTACAATAGTGAGCATTTCTTTACTGACAGGTAGCCTGGTAATTAACATATTCTTATCTGCAAAAAGGGTCTGCTGTGTGACAAACCGTCCCATAATGCATTTACGAAAAATGACTGATACATGCCTGGTGGTATATCTGATATTTCATATGACTATTTTAAGTGGTTAAAAAAGCTAAATCAAACTCTTCTAGTTAATTACAATTAATGTCTACACCACCTACATGAAAAAACATTTGTTCTCACCGCGTTTCATTTCTGTATAACATACCTTGGTAGGCAATCTATGACAGCAACAATGTGACAACGCTATGTCTGAAGATTAGCAATGTGCATCAATATTCGCGTGGCCACCAGTTCCAGGCTACTTGTCAATAAATAAACACGTCTTACCTGCGCAGTCTGCAGATGGTTGCTGCTCTCTGTAGATTGCACAGGTCCAGGTAATGCACATAAAATTAAAGGAAATAGCTGAAGCCAAGCAAAATATTTATACTAAAGCAATGACGTTCACATAATTATGTAATATACTTGTCGCTAAAATAAGAGAAGAGTTACAGCAAGGCGCTCAGCAGGTGGTATTGCGTCGCGCATCGTCGTGTCTTTGTGGACGATTGACGGCGAAACAGCGTCTATGAGATATTGAAGTTGTTGTGTGCCCATCCGGACAAAGTTTCCAATTGCTCTGGGGTCCTCCACTTTAATTTCCTTCATCAGAGCATGAAATGCGCCGAACTGCTGGCGCCGCGCAAGCCATGGGTGAACCCACTATCTTTTTCGTTTCTTCAGTGGTTCTTCATCAATTTGCTGCTGCACAGCCAATGCACTGAGCAAAATTACATGTTCTTCTACACTGTTGCTGCTGCAACTGTCAGCAATTGCCGTAAACAGGAACGTGTGCATCTGTGACGGCCTTTACCTTATGACGTCACTCACGCAACTCTCCCGACCCGATTGTTTCGCCACAACTACGTGTGTCATGCACTCGTACGAGTTTATCGTACGAGTCTATCGTACGTGTATCACCCTATAGATAAAGACCTCTTAAAGAAAATGTACCAATAAAACAATGGTTAAGTTAAAGGTGCTTTATCAAAGGGTAAACAGCTACTGTTGTATTATTGAAAACACTATTTCATTGACACAATAGTGACAATATCCTACTCACATATCCTGGTGTTGGCAGTTATCACATAAAATATGTAACAGATCACTGTTAAGGAGTAAATGTGTCTTACGAGCAGTTAAGGACGTTAGTGAAATCGACGTGATAGAAACCCTGCAAACAGCTAACGCAATCGTAACGTTACATGTAAGTTATATGTGTGTTACATGTTATTAACAACTTCTACATAACGTTATAATAACGTTACAAAGATATTTTAAATATGCATTCGTTGTCATTTTCATGTACTTATATACCTGCTTTGATGAAATTATATTATAAAAAGTTTCAAGTTTACCACAAAGGTACGTAAACTTATTTGCATAACGTTATTATAACGTTAGTGACTGTCACTGTGATAGGGCATCTTTGCTCATCACAAGGTGGCAGCACACAGTGGTCACGTGACATGTTGTTAACCGTGTCTGCCGATTTGAAAGTTTGGTGTGACTTGAGCAGGACACCTTATCGTACCGGTAAGTGTCACAGTAGTTATTAATCAAAATTGTGTTAATTTGTTATAGTACCATGATATGTCCTCAGATGGAATTACATATCATTTGATGTACGGTAATCAGTGGTGTTAGTTAATGTTCAGTGTTATGACAAGTTTTATTCTCACTCTCGGATCTTATATGTATAACCACTATTTAATTGTAGTGTAAGTATTAATGATATATACATCTGCTCTTCTAAACTTATTTGTGCGATTCTGTAGCTAATTCTCATTTTACAAATGTGTAAGTTACACAGATATATTTTCCCAATATATGTTTATTTCCATTTCACTGCACCCACTGTAGATTGTACAGTTTTCGTGAGAGTGAGCCTGTTGTCAACGACTGAGCCTTTGTTTATCGTGACTATCAATGCCTTCGTTCAACCTAACAGCCGTAATGTCGATTGCGTAGTCGTTATTAGTTTGCCAGGCCGCCAGTGCGTTGTCCTGGCTTCACAGAATCATGGGCAGAGACCAGAGAAGACGGATTTACTTTCCGGTGTGTCGTGTTGTAAACAACATGTTTTCGTCTTCTCATTATTCCTGTTTGACTTGTTTAATTGATGTCTCCCACTTGTACATATCATACCACTGTTTAACTAATTATCATAATAGTGTTGATTCGCGTGTTTATCATTCTACGCAAATACCATTTGGTTAATATATTTCTCATTCGGTTATAGGTGCAACGAACATTCGTACTATGAAATAGCTAATGAAAAGATATAGATATAGAAAGATATAGATAAGTAAACAAAAGACACCGACATTATAATAGAATACTTCTTACCTTGATTTTAATGTTTGAGGCTAATGTTTGAGCCTGATTTGCTCTCCTAATTTTTTTTAAATAATACTGAATTAAAGGGAGGGCGATTGAACATTCAGCGGTTTATCAGGAGGCAAAAGGCAAACAATTTAATTGCCTTTAAAATAAAAACAGGCAAAAGAAAAAATTATGTTCAGGTTCTTCAACACCATGGGCTCAAAATAACAATTACACAATGCAAAGGTCGTGTTGGTTTAATACGCTAATCCCAAGTGTTGTGTGAAAATTTCCACAATTGATGTCGTGCGTGTTTATAACAATAATATTTAAATATTCAAAATATCACACTTTGTTATTTCTCTCTGTCTGTCTCTGTCTGTCTGTCTGTCTGTCTGTCTGTCTGCTGCCCTGCCCTGCTCTCGCCCGCCGCCGCCCGCCCGCCCGCCGCCGCCGCCGCTCTGCCCGCCTGCGTCCGCCTGCCGCTGCCCGGGCTTCGCGCGCTCTTCGTCTCTTCTTCGCACGCACGCACGCACGCCACGCACGCCACGCCGCACACCGCACCGCGCCCGCCGCGCCGCGCGCACGCGCCACGCGCACCGCCGCCGCCGCCGCCACGCGCACACGCCCGGGACCGCGCCCACGCACGCCCCGCACCCCACACGCACACACGCACACCGCACACCGCACACGCACACACGCCACACGCCACACGCACACGCACACGCCACACGCACACGCACACCGCCCCACGCACACGCACACACGCACACACGCACACACGCGCACACGCACACGCACACGCACACGCACACGCACACGCACACGCACACGCACACGCACACGCACACGCACACGCACACGCACACACGCACACGCACACACCCACACGCCCCACGCACACGCCCCACGCACACGCACACGCACACGCCCCACGCACACGCACACGCACGCACACGCACACGCACACACGCACACGCACACGCACACGCCACACGCACACGCACACGCACACACGCACACGCACACGCACACGCACACGCACACACGCCACACGCACACGCACACGCACACGCACACGCACACACGCCACACGCACACGCACACGCACACGCACACGCACACGCACACGCACACGCACACGCACACGCACACGCCACACGCACACGCACACGCACACGCACACACGCACACGCACACGCACACGCACACACGCACACGCACACGCACACACACCACACACAGTCCAACTGCAAATAGTCTCGTTTAACCGACTCTGGCTGCGTAACTTCACCGAAAAGAGATAGTCTGGTCACCTAGAGGCTTTTGAATATTATCCATGTAAAGTGGTGCATACTACTAAAACAGTAACACAGTTGTCATTGTGATTGTGACGTAGGCATACCGGGATATATACTGTATACAGGCTCTATACGCGTGACCCCCGTCGACCTTTGGCGGCAATATCGTTACATAAATTAATTACATTACAACTGTGATACGACATCTTTAAGATCAAATAATTTTGCATGCAATTTGGCTGTTGTCATAAAGAAAATATTCCGAAACCACAATATCAACAAGATATATGACGAAATGCATAAAGGCACAACGTGTGTGGCAAAATGTTATATTGTTTGACGGAGTTCAGTCATAAAATTCGTTAATTTCAATGTGTCCAAACGATTTCAACACAAATAGAATTATCAAACGTTGCCGAAACGTTGGGTACAATCTATATGTATATGAGTAATACATATTAACTAGTTTATGTTCAGTACAAGAACCACTGTGCCATATCCCCTTGAAAAACAGGGGAAACGGTAAACAAAAATCTTATCGAAAGAAGCTATTAGAAAAATCTAATACAGGCAATGATGTGGAAGACATATAGACATACTGGAAATGAATAAGACTATAGCATTTATAAACAAGCACTTCACAAAGCTACAGCTGAAATTAGAAATTCAAAGAGTAACTTGTAGAACAAAGTAGCATACCGCTAGCGTCAGTGTTCAATTTGTCATTAGAGGATGGAGTAGTTCCGTTAGAATGGAAAGAAGCAAACGTCATACCATAATTTAAGAAAGGTTCCGGAAACAAGTCAAAGAACAATAGACCAGTGAGTTTAACATCTGTGATTTGCAAACTATTAGAAAGACCAATTAGAGATAATTTGGTTTATTTTACTTGATAAACGCATCTCATCGAGGTCATGCTTAACAAATATGTTATGTTTTTTTGAAGATGTCACAAAGTGGATAGATGACCAGTAAATATAATATACTTAGATTTTTTTAAAGCCTTTGACAAAGTGCCACATCAAAGATTACTATTTTCAATAAAGGCCCATGGCATAGGAAATGGTATGATTAACCGGGTCGAAAAATGGCTTATCGATAGAAGACAAAGAGTAATAGTTGATGGGGAGATTTCAAACTGTAAATCCGTTTTGAGTGGAGTACCGCAGAGATCAGTATTGGGACCTATTTTATTCTTGATTTATATAAATAAAAAGTACGATGTCAGGAAGAAAGGAGACAGGAAAGAAAGGAACAACAGAGAAAGCGGCAGGGGGAAAAGTCAGCAACCAGGGAGATGCAAAACGGAGGAGCTACTCTGAAGCAGTGATCGAGGGGGCAGTGAGAACAGAAAGGGTATTTATGGGAGACTCCATTTTGCGAAAGACAGACAGGACATTAAGCAAAGGAGAAGACGTTGTTGTTTGTGCGGGAAAATTGGCGGATGTAGAGGTTTGAAAATGGTGGTGTATAAAATTGGAAAAAAAGCGGAAATAATAGGGTAATCTAGGCTTCGACAAATTGTAAACAAGATTGAGCAAATCTCTTTATTTGATATAGTATATAAGACATAAAGCAATAAGCGTAACAACAACATATGTAAGATAATACTGTGAATAGGTGTCATTGTTATTAAAAATAAACAAGCGTTTTAGTAGGAAACCCTAGTTTGTTTATATATATATAGTGTCCAACGTTTCCGCTAGGGAACGGTACCAGTACAGACTAAACTTATTGTTCATGGTAGCATAGGTAGTAAGTTGTTTATAACATAAAGTGTGCTGCAGTTGCTGTACACAATAAACAAACAGTCTTTCTAAAGACTAAGTTGGTATAAACTAAGAGTTGATTTTGACAAATCGTAATATGGCACCTTGCAAGCGGCAAGTGAAGGCAAGGAGGCACTTGGTGTGTAACCACTGCCACAGCTTGGTGGATTTTGCCGTATCGGGGTGCGGAACAACTTGGTCAGAGACAACGGAGGAAGGGTTTACGTTCCAATGTTTAGGGTGTTGGAAAGTGGACTGTCTGACAGCAGAGTTAGCTAGGCTAACGGATATTGTGAAGGGGATGGAGAGTGGAGGGAGGGTGATTGCAAGGAAAACAAATGGAGAAAGAACAACAGGAAATATGACATGCAGGAAGGTGACAGGGGAGAAAGTGACAGTAGAGAAGGAGGGAGGGACAAGGGGACAGGAGATGAGAGAATTAGATGCGACAGGAGGAAAGACGAATGGAAGAAAGGAATTGAGAGTAGATGTGACCAAACGGAAGTCAATAACAAGGACGATGACAGGAAGAAAAGAGACAGGAAAGAAAGGAACAACAGAGAAAGCGGCAAGGGGAAAAGTCAGCAACCAGGGATATGCAAAACGGAGGAGCTACTCTGAAGCAGTGATCGAGGGGGCATTGAGAATAGAAAGGGTATTTATGGGAGACTCCATTTTGCGAAAGACAGACAGGACATTAAGCAAAGGAGAAGACATTGTTGTTTGTCTTCCGGGGGCTAGGATAGAGCATGTGACTGAACGGGTAGAGAACGTATTGCGGCATGGCCAAGGGGGGTCTATATTAGTATATGTAGGGACGAACAATGCAGACAGGGATGGAACAACCAGGATAGTAGAGAGATACAGAGAGTTGGTAGAGACACTGAAGAAGACAAGAGTTGAACAGATCATACTACCAGGAATCTTGCCAGTGATGAGGGGAAGGGAAGCAACATTTAGAAACTGCAGAGGATGGCAGTAGATTTGTGGGGATATTTAGTTTGGAAAGAAGACATGCATATGAGAGATGGCCTCCATCTAAGCGGAAAGGGCGCAGCAGTGTTCTCCGAGAACCTGCTTCGATCGATGGACAATGGAACAGGTTGCAACTTTTTAAACTAGTTTCGCAGGGGGATACACAGAGAAGCCAAATACTAGCGGCATAGATAAAGATAGCAAAAAGACATCAGCAAAGAACAGCCTGGAAAGCCCTACGGTATTTGGTTATAAATGTGTTTGTTTAAATGCAAGGAGCATAGTAAACAAAATAAATGGACTATACATTATGGTAGAAGATATTGACCCTCACATAATAGGTATAACTGAATCTTGGGCCACACCCGATATATCAGATGCCGAATTAGGAATGACAGGATATGTAATGTTTAGGAAAGATAGATTAGGAAGAAGGGGAGGCAGAGTTATTTTATATATTAAAGAATCCATCCAGGCTTATGAAATAAAATTAGAAAAAGAAGCAGAATGTGAAGAAGCTGTCTGGTGTAACATAGTTACAGGAAACTCAACATTAACTGTTGGGTTAGTGTATCGGAGTCCAAACATAAGCATGGAAGAGAATGAAAAAATACGTAACGCTATCGAAGACTGTATTATTATGGGGGATTTTAACCATGGGTATACAGGGGCATTTTCCTAAATAGTAAAGATA
>JAODUO010000996.1:0-2500 GCA_025642075.2 Ridgeia piscesae
GTCAGTAATACTGCGATGTTGATTATGTGACTGGTTATATAAAACACGTTGTGTTTGGACAAGACTGGAGTTATAGGGACTTTAAAATAAGCTATTACTGTGTTTTGGTTCGAAAAACTATCTGAAAATGTGGGTGTCTGAATTTTTGTGCCGGAAGAACGAGTTGTCAAGAGGTCGTGCCTATGTCCATACATGTGTGTAAGCTAGGTGACATGTTGTTTTATGTCAATCCACGATGTCAGGATATTAAACGTGGTAGTTGTTGCAGACTGTGTATCCAATTGAAGATTTAAATCGCCAGCAATGTCACATTCTGTGTGCATGGTCGCCATATTTGCCAACACATCCAGGAATTCTTCGAAGAAATTAACTGGTTGACCTGGAGGGCGATACATACCAATACAATATCCAGAGAAGCGCGAATTTGAGATGTCAACACATAGAGACTCACAGCTGTAATAGACAGGGCTGGTGTGCAGGCTTACTTTGCACAGTTTTGAAATGAGAAAAACAACACCACCACCACCACCAAATCCGACTAGACATGGTCGAAGGCATCAGGCATAACCAGGAGGGGAAATGTCAGCAATACATGCGGCTGTGTCGCTTGGTCTTAGCCTCTCTTAGTTACGGGAGGAATATCAATTATTTCGGAAATGTATGACCCGCCCGCCCGCCCGCCGCCCCGAAGCCCGCCCGCCAGCCCACAAACCCACCGCCCCCCCCCGCCCGCCCGCCCGCCCGCCCGCCAGCCCGCCCGCCCGCCCCGCACCCCGCCCCGCCCGCCAGCCCGCCCGCCCGCCCGCCCGCCCGCCCCGCCCGCCGACCCAAACCCAGCCAGCAACCGCAACCCCCAGCCAAACCCCGCCCCCCGCCCCGCCCGCCCGCCCGCCAGCCCACAGCCAGACCAGGGGACCCCTTTCCAAGAGCAACCCCGCCGACGCCCGCCCCCACGGGCCGCAGCCGAAACCCCGCCCCAAAACCCAAACCGCCGCCCGCCGCAACGGCCCGCGCCCCCCGCCCGCCCGGGGCCCCAACCCCGCCGCCAAACCCAAAGCCCAAAACCAACCAGCCCCCCGGGGGCCCGCCTACCGAACCCCGGCCCGGGCCCCACGGCCGGCCCCACCCCCGCCACCAGACCGCCCCCCGCCCAAAACCGCCCGCCCACCGCCAGCCCGCCCCCCGAACCGCCCCCCGCCCCGCCCGCCCCCCGCCCCCAACCCCCGCCCCCGCCCCCAACAGCCCAAACCCAAAGGCCAGCCGACACCAACGACCGAACCAACAACGCACACCACACGCACACCACCCCACACACGCACAACACGCACACCCACACGCACACGCACACGCAACACCACGCACACCCACGCACGCGCGCACACGTTATAATGGTCCCTTGGAAAAAGCAAATTTCCCTTTTATATCATATCATGTCATGTCGTCATGTCATGTCATTCATGTCATTCATGTCATGTCAGTATGTATATATGTCATGTCATGTCATGTCATGTCATATGCTGTCATGTTTATTCATTATGTATTTTCATTATGTCATGTTATAATTGTTTTATTATTGCATGTTTTTTAATTTTCATAAATTGTCATGTCATGTCATTTGTCTTCTGTCATGTCATGTCATGTCATGTCATGTCATGTCGTCTGTATGTTTTTAAATATGTCATGTATGTTTTTATGTCATGTCATGTCATGTCATGTCTGTCAGTGCAGTGGAAAAAAAAAAGGGAAAAATGGTTTGTCCCACCTCGATTAAGGGCCCCATCAGAGTAGCTTATTTACGGGGGGACCACTGTTTAGAAGGCCTCCTTGTTTTCATCTTGGTTTGTCATTGTTGGAGCGTACATGTTGATAATTGTAGCAAAGTTGCTCAGGGGTAGTCTCATCGTCACGATTCTGTCATTTACTAGCCGTGGCATTTCTGTCAGCTTTGTGACGATATCCTATTTGATAGCAGAGCCCACTCCTTCTTTCTCCCGGGTTTGCCACTCCAGTAGAAAAGTATTCCAAGTCGTTGAGACTACCAGACCTGAGAACCTTGTTTCACATAGGGCGGCGATGTCGATGTTGTATTTGGCAAGTTCCATTATACTAGTGCCGTACGACTTTCTGGTCGGACACCTGCTTCTCGGTCGAGGAGAGTCCTGACGTTCCATTGTGCAATTGTCAGTAGTTGTACACTTCTTGTTCTTCCTAGCTGATTATCCACTGTCGACGGAAGATGAGGTCGAGCAGCGTGGTCCTTGGTAACCCGGGCGACGATACGATGATTCGTTTTACATTTCATGGAAGCTGCCAGCAAAATATGTTATATTATAATATTATTATGTATTATTATGTTTTTTATGTTTGTTATGTTATGTTATGTTATTTTTATGTTATGTTATGTTATGTTATGTTATGTTATGTTATGTTATGTTATGTTAGTTTTTTTTAGTTTTGTTTTTTAAAAAGTTATGTTATGTTATGTTTTTTAAAATTTTTT
>JAODUO010000996.1:10000-15000 GCA_025642075.2 Ridgeia piscesae
ACCTGGACTGAGGAAATAGCTGCTTTCCTGTGTCCGCCCCTGTCATTGTTCGACTACAATGGCTGGGTTGTGCGAGAAATGAATGGTCAGGTGCTGTTTATAGCATCGGGGTTGTTCGGCCTCGCTCGGGTGTCAGCGGCTAACAGCGCGAACCACGTCGGGCGTGGCAGATTATCCCTGTTCATTTCTTTTTTTGGGTGTCGTAACACATGGATCATATAGCAAGACCGCGCAATATAAGGCAGTGGTCGATGTAATATATGTAAAAGGTACAATACGCATTCAATGTCATTGTTTGCTGTACTGATATCATGTGGGCTACGGGCTCAGATTGTAATCAAAAGGGTCGTGGGAGAATGACGATTAAATGTAAGCATTGTTATTTCAGTTGCCCGTGCACAAAGTCAAAACATGCTCGAAAAGTCATATTTGACAGTGATTGTTTCAAAAGAATGTGGGGTCGCCCCTAACATTAATACGTTTCCATTACATACCTACTTACCTACTAACCTACTTACCTACTAACGTACTTACTTATTTACTTATTTAATCCAACCAAAGAACGCCAGTGTTTTCTGTTCGCTGCCAACTTCGTCACTTGACCACAACTCCATCCGAGTGTTTTCATCTCCCGTTCCACTGATCTCCTCCACGTCTCCTTCGGTCTCCCGTGCTCTCTTGGCACCAGGAGTCCGGCGCGTGGCCGATCCATCTTCATTTGCGGCGTTTAACCTCGAGAGTATTATTTTGTAACGTATTCTTATTACCCATAAGTGCGTTCAATGCCAACCAGTGAACCATTTACCGTCGCACGTAGGTTTGTACTGTACTTTCTCATCGACCTGCGTAATCCTACGTATTTACAACCTCATCTGAAAGACAGTTCAAATCTCATCGATGTATGTACGTTATGTTTGACCCGTGTCACTGGTGCATGCTGGTAGATACAACTTATGATATAGTCTACTGGTTACAGCGCAAGTTACCAGCAAACCACATGGCAGACTCGGGAAGAGACACCAACTAATATATATATATGTAAACATGTAAAAGGAAGTGTAGCTTCATAATGATGAATAGAACTGATGTCTTCTCATTATGTGTCGTGAAGCGTACAGCACCTGCAAATTGCGGCTTGATAATTTATTTTTATAATACATGTATATGTATATGTATATGTATATGTATATGTATATGTATATGTATATGTATATGTATATGTATATGTATATGTATATGTATATGTATATGTATATGTATATGTATATGTATATGTATATGTATATGTATATGTATATGTATATGTATATGTATATGTATATGTATATTATATGTATATGTATATGTATATATATATATATATATATATATATATATATATATATATATGTGTGTGTGTGTGTGTGTGTGTGTGTGTGTGTGTGTGTGTGTGTGTTGTGTTCTTTATTAGTAACTATATGGATATTGTTGTTGTCTGAACTAAAAACATGACTATTATTATTATTATTATTACAGAATGTTAGTCAGCCAGTCATCATGGTGACGGTCCCAGGCGTGGCACCAATGCAAGCGACGCAGTTGATGCCACATGGCCCGTATCTCCTCCAAGTCGCCTCAGGCCAAGGAGCTTATCAGTTGAATCAACAGCAGGCCGCGGCACAAGTCGCAGATGAGGTTCTTCAGCCACCAAACAAAGTCTGATCTGTAGAAACAGCGAAGAATGCACTGCAGGTAATTTATACGTGAATGAATATATTGATACTAATAATATTAGTATCAATATTCACTCACTGAATATTACTTCAATAGCGCCGACAGCATGTACTGAATTGCTCAACGCGCTCCATGCTTTACCGCCTGGCATATTGTGACTATAATTACATATGACTAAAGGCGCCTATTATTTTTTACATTTGAGAAAGTAATATCTTAGATAATGGATATCCTTACAGATAATAGTTAATATTGAGTACTTCGATATTCTCAACTATTAATATTTACATATTTAACAACAGAAGTGTTTTGTGTAACAATATACTTTGCAGGAACTGCGTCAAATCGTGGCTGAATGCTTCCCCTAAAATACAAGATCGTGATCAAGTGAACATATATGCCAATAAATGACTTGTCGCCTGGACTAATACGATATAGTTACACCCATAATATGTGGATACATGTAATGTAATGTAACTTGTAAAGTTAATATTCAGGCGCAGATTCTCGAAACAATTTGTGTATATTTACAGCAATACAGTAAATTACAAAACTTTGTGAATTTCCGAAACGTTTGTGCGATCTTTACGTTCAAACGTGAACTATTTTGATATGAAATTCTGCATTAATCCGCATCAGTCGAGTCACGGTAATCGACCAACCGTACATGTTATTCTGATGTTTTCCGACATAACTATACATCAGAAAAAACCACAACACTTCGCCGGTTCAATAAAAAAAGTTTTTTAATATGATGTTACAATACCAATTCCAATGAACAGATGGCGTGGTCTGTTCTATTTCAATATGACATATCGCCGAGTGACTGTGCTTCCAAGTACTTTCACAAAGTTATTTTTCATGAGTGTTACGTTCGAAACAATTCCATCATTCAGACGTGGATGGATGCGGTTTCGAATCAACATTGTGATAAATGTTACAACATAAGAATTGCCAGTATAATATCAATCTCATTTCGAGCCGTGTAGCTAAGGGTGGCGTTGTGCCTCTAATCCAGCATTAAATCATCATGTGTCGTATGTCTGAATAATGGAATGATATTTCGTGTTTGTTTTGCTGCAGCCGCCCAGCCGCCCAGCCGCCCAGCCGCCGAGCCGCCCAGCCGCCGAGCCGCCGAGCCGCCCAGCCGCCCAGCCGCCCAGCCGCCCAGCCGCCCAGCCGCCCAGCCGCCCAGCCGCCCAGCCGCCGAGCCGCCGAGCCGCCCAGCCGCCCAGCCGCCCAGCCGCCGAGCCGCGCATCACCAACGAGCGATGCACAATGACAACTAAACACCCAAGAACAACGGTCAAGCAAAAAAGATTGATCATTGAACATATGTATCACTCAATATGTAAGATAGGACACGCTATATTTATCTATTCACTTGTTTGGGTTTGCTTAATGATTATTAAATGCGATGGTGGTTGTCGTATCGGAACAGAACACAAAGAACCCGCGAAATATTGATATTTTCATAGACAATAGTCTTCTGCATCGTTGCTTTATAGAATTGTCTGAATAGTGCAACACTATGTCATCGTCGTAATGGTGAATGTAATCGAATCACACTCTAAAGCAATATTATGAAAAGGTATCTGCATTAATCACAGGCACCCGCGTAAAACCTGCATACACACATACACACAGCACGTACACATACATACATACACACATACTCACACACATTTACACACACAGTTACACACACACCTACACTCACGTAAGCACGCACGCGCCCACGCACGCACATGAAGGCATGTCCTCGCGCGCCCAGGTCGCCTGACCCAACTTTGCCGTCTTGTCGAGACGATTGCACTAGAGGCTGCATATTTTACTCCAGTTTTAATAAAAACGTGAGCGCAAAACATTTGTCTGTTCTTTTTGAGATATGTCAGTTGCGACTGGATATAGTTTAGTTTTCAGTGATTAATTTACATCTCATATAGACGTGGCATCGATAATTTATATGTTTTGTTTTCACTTGTTCCTCACATGATTCGATGCACATTCGACAAGTCTAGACGAATTGCACATAAATAAATTACAACGTGCGGCTAACTTTGAAACAAACAAACAAACAAAGACAACTCAAGTTCTCTCCCAACGACTTACTTACTTACTTATGCCTGTTTGCTCGCTGGGAGCATAGGCCATCGACCAAGGAACGCCACTGTTTTCTGTCCGTGGCCATCCTCTCCATTTCTCTCCTGGTGTATCCCATCTGCTTGGTTTCTTTTTCCGTGTCTCTTTGCCATGTGTTTCGTGGCCTACCTCTTCCCCTCTTCCCTAGGGGGTTCCATGTGATGGCTTGACGGATGATGGTTTTTTGTGGTTTCCTGAGTGTATGTCCTATCCACCTCCATTTTCTCTTCTTTATTTCATTTTCTATGTGTAGTTGCTTGGTCATTTTCCAGAGTGTAGTGTTGGATATCTTGTCTGTCCACTTCAGGTGTAGGATTCTACGCAGGCATTTGTTGATGAAGGTCTGTATTCTTTTTAGTGTCTTCTGTGTACTTCGCCATGTCTCCGATCCATAGAGTAAAACTGCCTTGACATTTGAATTGAATATTCTCAGTTTGGTGTTAGTTTTGATTTGTTTTGCGGTCCAAATTTTTCTCAACATGATGAATGCAACTCTTGCTTTCTGTATCCTTGCTTTGAAGTCTTCTATTGTGCCTCCACGTTTGTTGATTGTACTGCCCAGGTATGTGAATGAGTCTGTCTCAGTACAGGGATGAGTCCCATTCCATGGATTGTTCAACAATGATTCGCAGTGATTGTGATCACACGGATTGGATCGTAATGTATACTTTTGCTGAAACCAGTAGAACATTACAAATATTTGGAAAACCAAAAAATACATAATACAAAAATTTAATTTATGACATTAACGTAGTGTGGGGAGATCTATTAATTGTGGTCTCACCTAACATACTAAAACCGTTTCAGCAGCTGTCCTTTCTGATGGGGAGTTGGATGAGGTTGGACGATCGCGGATATGATTTAGCCTCGGTTACCCTAGTCTCGCTTAACCGACTGTCGGTCGGCTGCGGAACTACGCCGAGAAGACAGTCTGGTTACTTAGTCGGCTTTTGTTTGTTTATCCGCGTGATCTGTACAATGCTGCCACCTCACGGACACTGGTTAATCCTGCCGTAATTTATATTTTTTATAAACAACTGCAAATTTGTATTTCTATTTATTTTGTGTTAAGTTTAATTTTGAAAGTTTTATAATAGAGCATTTTTTGATAAAATGGTATCCTTATTTAATTTGTATATTATTGT